>OY821518.1:63502028-63699528 GCA_963682025.1 Cordilura impudica | reverse complement strand
TTTTGACTATCGTTTTATACGCTTTGCTATCTAAGGAACTGTGGGAATCAATCCATACTCCAATATACAAAGCATTATTATCATACGATCGATTTGTACTCATAAAAAAATTCACTTGCTTTGATAAAGCAAATACACGAGCGATTAATCAACAGTGAAACTGCTGCTACTCACGAGGTTTGGACGTATAACGAGCTATCCCAGGATTCGAAGCGCTATAGAAGCATTCAATGTAAATCAGTCGTCATGCCAATTATGTCGTGTGGAGTACAGACGCCGGCGTAAAACCAGAGCATATTGCTTTACTTGCAACAAAGCAGTTTGAGCTGAGCATTCAACATTGCTGCAACATTGCAATACCTGCACACTCGAATTGGAAAATCATCAAGAAGCATCACAACAGTCATTTATTTCATTTTTTCATGTAAATAAAACCGAAATTTTCAAAAAATATTTTTTGTGCCATTCTATTATTTTATATAATCTAAAAATTAACAATTAAAACCATCAAAACACACCCCATCAACCAAAATACCATACAATTTGTTGTAGGTCCCTGCGGATATTTTCACTATTTTAAAACCAACGGGAGGCTTACGAATGGCAAGGTTAAGTGAAAAAAATTTGATATTCCTATGTGCAATGTATTAAACTGATAAGAAAATAAAATATTTTTCACATTTGTTTCATATTTAATATAGTTTTTGTCTGTGATTTAAAATGTATAATTTTTAAAATGTTTTTATTAGGTTTTTAATAGTTCAGAATGCAATATTATATCAAAATTTTTACTGTGTGGGCGACAGTGTTGTCATAACTTGAAATTGTAAAGATGCTAAATTGTAAAAAAAAAGATGCTAAAACGTACTGGAGTCGAAAAAAACGTACTGGAGTCGAAAAAATAGATGGTAAATTTTTTTTTCAAATTTCATTACCTTTATATTGAAGAATTAAATACTTATTAATAAATTCTTTGTTGTTGTAAGTGTAACAGCACCCATTTCTCAAATTTCAAACCTTCTTTTATACGTATTATAGAACATAACAACTCGGATTTTATTCTGTTCAAAGCTTGCTTTTAAATAAAGCCATTAAACTAAACAAACGTTCAACTTTGGCTTTTGAGAAAGACAAAACTAATAAAGAGAATACAAATATTGATAACTCTTTAAATGGATTTTCGCCAATAGAATTTTTGTTAACTTCAATCCATAAGGAGGTTGTATTCAGTGTTGTATCCCAATATTGTTCTGTGATATAACTCCATTGGATTTGAATTTTTTCTGTTTCAGATGATTTAAATTTAAACTCTTCTAATATATTGGTTATCGGTTCTTATACCCGGTGTAATGTGTTTTGTATTGAAAATTTTACGCATTTTTTTAATACAATAATATTTTTTGGCAATCGACTTTTTAATTCATTAAAAACTGTTGTTGGTATTTACATTCTTCTATTTCAAATTGTTTTGTTATATTTGTTGAACGAAACGAGCAGAGTGCTAAAAAGAGTAGTACACAAAATTCTCGAATTACATTTTGAGAAATTAAATACCAATACCATTAAAATTAAAATTTTATATTCAAAAATAATGAAGAAATTAAAAAAAAGATGCTAAAGGCAACTTTTTATTAATAAAAGATGCTAAGTTAGCATCTAGCATCTTTTCATAAATGTTGGATGCTAAACGACAAAAAGAAGTTGCTAAATCTAGCAACTAAAATGCTAAAATGGCAACACTGATGGGCGTGGCACCAAATTTTCCTTGTAAGTTAGTTTCTTATCTAGTGTTATGCCAAGGTACTTAATTGATTTTGGGAAAGCAATTTCCTTTCCCTGTAGACACAATTTAAGAGAGGGATTTCTATTAGGAGATTTATTAAATGGAAACGATATCGCTAGAGATTTCTCTTCACTAATTCTAATTTTCCACTTGGTGAAGTATTTAGATGCGGAGGTAAGAGATTGTTGCATACGCTTTACAATAGCATCCGAAACTTTTCCATGTAAAATGAAATCGCTATCATGGGCATAAAAAGCCACGTCATTACCTGCCGATATTTTGAAATCAAAAATGTAAATATTGTACACCTGGTATATATTTATCAGCGGAACGAGCTCCGGCCACTTCCACTACAAATGACCTATCAGAGAGAAAGCTTTTAATTAATTTTATTAAATATAATGGACATTGAAGTTTATGAAGCTTGTATATAAGCTCATTGTGCCCAATTGAATCAAAAGCTTTTTCTATGTCGATAAATAGTATTCCTGTGGAGTAACGTCTATTCTTATTGGCTTTTACCATGTTCAGCATATATTTTAACTGGTGAGTCGAATGTTGATCTCCAAATCCATACTGGCAGCTATGGAGAAGTTTATTTTCATCGACGAATATAATTTTTTAAAAAATTTTGTCCAGTGGGCTCAATAGACTGATTGGCTCGATGGTATATTTGGTTCCTTAGCAGTTTTAAATCCCCTTTTAAATCACATTGGGCAATAGTCATTCTTAATGAAAAACTATAAACATTAACTATAAACATTAACGTGGAAGTTTCTTCAGGACGAGGTTGCTTATTTGATCCAAATCTGGGGGCTTCCTGTTTTTGAGATTTTTAATAAAGATTATTAGCCCACCACTCGAAATTCGAGTGCAAATTCTGGGAAATTTTATTTTTTCATTTAATGAATAACTTTATAAGAGCCTAAAAGTATGCAAATCAATTGTAGCCAATTCACAATTCAACACTTTTTAAATAAAATGCATTAAATTTCATTATAAATATATTTTGAACACACAGAAGGTGTATAAATGGGTTTGTTACTAAATAATTTTATAAGAGCCTAAAGATATGCTAATAAATTTTAGCCAATTCACAGGACTTTTGATATTTATAATAAACAAACACACCGTATGTGTTTTCTGTATGTGTTAATAGCAACTTTAAATGAGAATATTCCAGACGGTGCAAATCTGTAAATATGGTGGACAGCTAAAAAGAAATACCTTTTAAATGGTATTTTTTTTGTCAAAATCGGTTAGTTTAGAATCGGTCACAATTAATCGCCTTGTCTACTAAAATTATAGATAACTTCATCAGAACAACTGAAAGTGTCTATATTGTTATTAGACGAGTCGTCATATTCTATTGGTTTTACGAGTAAGTTAACCTTTCTATCTATAGGACTATAAAAGTGGGTGGTGGTATTGTGAGCTCTAGCGTTAGCAATTTTTACGCTCTCATTGACTATACGGTTACTAACGACAATTTTCTTAATTGAACTGGATTTGCCTCTAATACGTTTTGCAATCTTACACAAATTCTTACCTTCAACAGGCAATTTGGACAAAAATTATCGCCACTGTTCATTTATAGTAACATTTATGTAGTCGGCAATTAATTTATTCAGTTCTCTGGTTACTGCCCGAAACAATATCCTTCTGGTATCCAATGAAACTTTAGCCTATACATATTTCGCATAGCTATAATTCGCTTATATTGAAGATGGCAAAGACATCTAAGAAGATAACGTTCTTAAAATATTAAAAATTCCGATGTCAATAGAAAAATTCTATGGACTTTTCAAACGAGTATGTAATAAAGGCTCCAGAATTTTAGAAACGTGTTTTATTTTGACGTAAAATTGGAATTGAGTTAAAAAAAATCTGTTGTCAACGGTTATACACGGTGGAGGTGGAATTATGGTTTGAAGTTGTACGACAGGCAACGGGGTTGGTAGACTCATATTTATTGAGTCTATAATGAATCAAATTGGATACAAAAACATTTGGAAAATAAATTATAAACAATGCGCACAACAACTGGACCATGGCGAACATTTTTGGTTCCTAGGATCCAAAACATAAGGCGCACAAAGCCATGCTCCAAAATACTAAAATCCAATTGAAATTAAAACCCTAATCACCCGATCTTAATGCTTTAAAGCACTTGCGGGATTTACTGTAGCGTAGAGTCCGTCAGCTTAAAATAACCTCAAAGCGAAAAAGGATATTTAAAAGTTGGATATTTGAAAGTTACCAACTTAAGCAATATTTAATGTAAATTTATTTGTTTTGTATAAATAGTTCAAATGTAAGAACAATTTATTTATTTATTTTATTTATTTATTTGATGACCTAGCACAACAAGACAAAAATCTTATAAATTATAGTGCTAGTGAATACTGAGAACATAAATCATATTTGACAATAACATAAAAGAACAAAATTTATAGGTAACAAATGTATAAAGAATTTAATAAAAAACAAAAGAAATTAGTTGATAAATTGAATTTAACAAAGGAATTTAAGCAGCTCATGTTTAAACTTGTTAGCGTTTCTTATGATTTGAATTCGATTAGGAAGAAGGTTTCAAAGACTAGTGGAGTAAATGCAAAACTGACGTTATCATAAAAGGCTTTTAAATCTCTTTTGGATTATATTTTTGCCACGAATAGATCTAGCAAATTGTATTTCTTCTATAGAGGTAGGTAGGTAATACTGATGTAATAATTTTGTGTAAAAATAAGGCATTTAAATTTAAGGAGATCTTCAAAACTCATTTGATTTATCTGATATGGATAAATGGATATAGATTCACCGCGTCCTTTGTTGTAGATATATCTAGCAATATTGTTGTAAAGAACTTTGAGTTTTCTAAAGTCATTACTATCACATTTGCATAAACTTCGAGCCATATAATAAAACGGGGATGAGATACGTTTTAGCTAACAACATACGTATATTAAAAGGTGTGGAGGATTTTACGGCCCCCCATATATGCGTCCTACGACGGAATGGATATGCTTAGATCAGGTTTATTTATTATTGAATACTAGCTGTTTTTACCCGGTCTTGCCCGGGATAAAAAGGCCTTTGACTTGAAAAATGGTTCACTATACTTACCAGGCGCTGAGTACTTAGTCCCCAATTAACAAATTCCCCAACAAAATGAACTTTCTCCCCACCCAAAAATTTGTATGGGCAGTAAATTCATTTTTTATTTCAATTAAAAATTTTTTGGTTTTTTAATTTAGAAGTTTTTTAAGATGCTGCAGCAAAAATGCTTCAAAAATAAGCTGCGAAATCACTTTAAGTTTTTTTTTAGTTTATTTATAAACATCAAATATAACGGAATGGTTCGAAAATTAAAGGAATCAGAACTTTTAAAAATTGAATTACTTCATTCAATAAGTGATCATCATTGAGCAGAGACGTCAAATTCAAGTTTCAGAAATGAAAGACTAATGCGACGTTTAATATTGTGTCGCAAGGTTTCTTTAAGCAACTGCTTAAAGTATATGTGTGACCTATTTTTATCAACATGTAATTATTTCACATACGTAGATAAAATTTATCATACGACATTTTACTAAGCTGTGTTCCGCGAGCGAGTCGCGTCCGCTTCCGCGCGTTTGGCAGCCACACCCGTGCTGCCGCGCAGTTGTTGTAAATTTATTTTAACCGCCAAAATATATTTTTCACATTATTGCGATATTTTAGCTGAGCTGTGTGCCGCGAGCGCGTCGCGTCCGTATCCGTCGCGTCAGCGTCCGCGCTCCGCGCGCCGCTTCCTCGCAGCTACTATTCGTGCTGCCGCTTATTCTCGTTAACTTATTTTAATCCCTATTTTAACTGAGCTGTGTTCCGAGAGCGCGTCGCGTCCGCATTCGTCGCGTCCGCGCGTTTGGCAGCCACACCTGTGCTGCCGCGCAGCTGTTGCCAACTTATTTTATTTGTCAAAATATATTTTTCAGATCATTCCGATATTCTAGCTAAGCTTCCGCGCAACAAAATGATGCTAATGAAAAGAATACTCATTTTAAATGTATATATTGTAGAACATATATTGAGAGCAGTATGCAAATGTTCACTAAAATAAATATTTAACTAAATTCATTAAATAAAAATATGTAAAAATTTAAAAATGAATGTGGGGAGTAAGTTCATTTGTTATTTCGATTTAAAAAGATGGGGAATTTGTTCATTTCTTTTGGGTACCTTTTCTTTAAGTTTGGGGAATTTGTTCACCGTGTAGTTATTTCCGTGTAAACCAATTTTCAGACAATTCCGTTGAAAAGTACAAATTTGTTTAGGGAAGAAATATGCCACACAACAAAATATGAATTTTATATGAAGATTGGGCGTAAAAGTAGGCGTGGTCGGTACAAGTCATATGGCGACCTTCCCTGGAATATGTACTAAATTTTGGAGAAAGCCATTGAAAAATAAAAGTTTGTATAGCAATCAAATAAAGAAACAAATAAAAGGAAAAAAATAAGTTTTATATACATAGAAGTTGGCGCAAAGTAGGCGTGGCCTGTAAGGAGCATATGGTGACCCTCCTTGTAGTATAGAGATCGTGTGACCAAATTTTAGACATCCCTTGAAAAATAAAAATTTCTATAGTGAACAAATATACCAAAAAACAGAAAATTAATTTTGTATAAAAAGTGGGTGTAGAAGTAGGCGTGGCCGCCAAAAATCATGCGGTGACCTCTCTGGAGTACAGAGATCGTGTGTAGCAAATTTCAGAGAACTGCGATAAAAAAAATTGTAAAGCGAACAAATGTACCAAAAAACAGAATATGAATTGTATACAAAAAGTGGGCGTAACAGTAGGCGTAACCGGTCCGAAGAATATGGCGACCTTCCCTGGAGCAGAGAGATCGTGTGTACCAAATTTCAGAGAAATCGGTTGAAAAATAAGAATTTGTAAAGCGAACAAATTTACCAAAAAACAAAATGAATTGTATACAAAAAGTGGGCGTTAAAGTAGGCGTGGCCGGTACGAAGCACATGGTGACCTTTCCTGGAGTACAGAGATCGTGTGTACCAAATTTCAGAGAATTCCGTAGAAAAACAAAAATTTGTATAGCAAACAAATATACCAATAAACAGAAAAGGAATTGTATATAAAAAGTGGGCGTAAAAGTAGGCGTGGCCGGTAAAAAGTATATGACGACCTTTCCTGGGATACAGAGATCGTGTGTACAAAATTTCAGGAAAATCCGTTGAAAAATAAAAATTTGTATAGCGGTCAAACAAACAAACAAACAAACAAATAAACAAACAGAAAATGAATTTTATATATATAGATTACTCCCAGATTTTTCGAAGAATCTACGAATTCAATAGTTTTGTTGTGTATATAAAGTTGCATATCATTATTTAAAGATATTTTACTTTTTGAGAGAAAAATACAGTTGGACTTTAAAGGATTTATGCGTAATCCATTGGCTGAAGCTAATCGTAATTGATATTCACACACGAATTATTGTTGTTCAAAGCTGCACTGTTATAAATTTGAACGTCATCAGCATACATTTGAACCTTGCTGTGAGTTATCATATCTGGTAAGTCATTAATATATAAACAGAATGAAAGAGGTCCTAGTACGGATCCATGCGGAACTCCCTTGTTTACATTAGGAGCATTTGAATTTTTACCATTCAAACTTACAACTTGGGATCTCCCAGTGAGATTGAGAAAAGTAACACAATTTGTCAAGTTTTTTCGTTAATGTGGAATGGTCTACTGTGTCGAAAGCTTTACTATCATCCAGTAGTATTAAGAGTGAAACCATACTGTTATCAAGTTCAGCTCTTAAATCTTCAATCACGTCTGTTAGCGCTGTAATACAGCTTCTTCTCTTCTAGACTCGAAATATGACAAAATATTATTCTGACCAAGATAATCATTCATCTGTATGCACATGAGATTTTCCATTACTTTAAATAAAAAGGGGAGAATTGCAATTGGCCGGAAATCACTGTTTTGTTTAGGAACAGGGATAATTTTTGAGAGTTGCCATCCTTCGGGAAATACGGATTTTGTAAAGATAGTGTTGAATAGATGAATAGGAAAAGGCAAGAGCTTTGGGATTAGGGCTTTTAAAAATAAAGGATTCATATCATCTAAAGCAAAAGCGTTCGATTTTATTGCTAAGATACTTTCTAGAACCTTACCTTGGGTTACAAACGAAAACGATTTTCAATGGGAGCAATGCATTAATCATTATAAATGTTGGATACGGGCGATTGCACATTATTATTAGCAAACTTATCATTTAGACAGTTTACATCAATATCAGCGTTACAACTGAGGTGTTTTTATGTCCTATACCAATCTAGCGAATTTCTTTCCATTGGGATCGAATGTCAACAGCTGATGAAAATTTTCTTTGATAGAATAAGGATTTCGCCAACCGAATTCTTTTTACAACATCTTTCCTAGCAGATTTGAATATAAGTTGAAGATCTGCTGTTTTTTACTGTTTCCACCTCCCATGTGCAACATTACGTTTATCTATTAATATTTTAATTTCCTGATTAAACCATGAATGTTGATTTGCTTTCCTAAATTTTGTTTTTATAGGAACACATAAATCAAATACCTTAGAATTTTTTTCTTGTTGAAGATTTTTTTACCAGCATAAGATATGTTGAAGGCAATAAACTATAAATAAATTTTAGAACAACTATTTGAGCTTACTAGTTTATTAGGAAAATAAAATAATTCTTCTTAGCTATATTTTTTTTTTTTTTTTTGTAGTATAATAGCTTTAATTTTGTGTGTACGGATACTTTTTCTAGCAAGTCCACAAATTTTAAATTTAATCACAATTGTGAAGCATATGACTGATATATTCAGGTTGGGTTTTTTATTTGAAAATTTAATAGAATCCGATTAGTGTTGTGTTTCAAATTAAATCAAATTTTTCAATAATGTCATGTAGATCTTAATTGATTACACCGTTAATTTTTGGACTATAATTGAAATTATTATGAAAAGCAAAAGCCATAATCGTAAAAACTGCTTCTCTAAGAGTCAGATTAGTTTTATAAAATCGTTCAATTTTATATGTGCGATTTCATGTTTTATTACTAAACATATGTATCTCCCAGAACTAAATCTAAAAACAAAAGACTTAAGCGACAAACTTGTTATTAATGAATTATCTTTGAACTCCATTTAATATCGTTTTATATCCTTTTCTCTTAGGAATAAATATTATCGAAAAGACAGTTGTAATTTAATCATTTAAAATAAAACTATAGAAGAAGAAAAAAAAAGAAAACGTTAAATAAGAATTTCTATTGTTATGATAATGAATGTCAAACAGATCAATTTACAACGTCTTCGTTCGTTCATTCGTTTTGGTTGTTGTTTTGTTTCTCAATTTAATTGTGTTCGAATATCAAACCAGATAAAATGTGGAAAAAAAACTCTCATAAGAAAAGAAAATGACAACAAAAATAAGTCAACAGATAATAGTACAAACATTTTTACAACAGGTATAATAGAAACGATTTTCTTTTATTTCCCCAATTCCCAAATAACAATTATTACGATTTGTTGTTGTCGTTTTACAATGTATTATCAAATTGCGTGTGATTAAAATAAGACAGAGAGAGAGAGAGAGAGAGAGAGAGGGAGAGAGAGAGAGAGACTAAAAAAGTTGTTTTATTTTCATTGGATTTTCTTGTTCTCTGTATATATATTAAAGAACCCACGTGAGAGAGTTTATATTGTTGTTATTTGTTGTTTGTTTTTAAATTCTTTAAACACGAATGAAACCGAAGAAAACAACAACATCATTCAGAGTTTTAGGAATAACAACACACTTTGGGATGCAAAAAAAAGAGAAGAAATAACAATAAAAAACTTTAAAAACAATAAAACCAATAAGATTTGGAGAGTTATTCAAGACCGATCATAAAAAACGCTACAGCATTTAAAATTAATAGAACAGCCTAATAAATAGAAATAATTGTCTATTAAGCACGTTTTTCATTAGATATTTATAAATCCAAATATTTCAAAACAATTAAATATAAATATAACTTTAAAAAAGTTAAATTTCTTAAGAAGATTCTCTGGTACTGTGTTTTAAGTGATTACAAAATAATTCAGAAGATGCAAATTTATTTATATTCAGTTTCATTTTGACTAACATTTTTCAAATGGGTTTTTATACAAAATTTTAGTGCATGTAGGGTATACAGAAAAAACTACGAACATCTTCCATAACGTTTGAGAATGAAGTAGATTTTAAGCTAGAGCTGCTGCTGCTTGTTTCTGCCTGCTTATGATCGTAGTAAAGTGTAGTGATCATATTAATTTGAAACCTGTTTTAAATGTTTTCTTGCTTTTGTTTTTGTTGCTGTTGTTGTTCTTATTTGTATCTTCTACAAAAGAATTCCTCCAGTTTTTGTTGCTTCACTAGGTTCTTTCAGCTGTTGCTTTTGTTGTTATAATTTTTGTTGTTGTTGCTGTTACCATATTACAGTCGTTGTTTAGTAATGGTGTTGCTTTTATTGTTTTGATTTTATTTTTATTTTATGTCTCTGCTCTGTGATGTGATGATGCTCTGTATGTGTTTTTAATTTTTTTTATTATTCCATCGTGCAAAATGAGCAATGAAAGATGGGTTTTTTATTAGATCGTTTTTATTTTCAACTCTCTTGGAATTAAAGGGAAACAAAAATCATTAAAAAAGGAAACAAAATCATTTGATGTGCCTATTTTTTATTTTAAATTAACGTGGTCAAGATACAAAAACAAAGTGATCGTTGTTTCTGTTCTAGTTGGCTACTATGGGTCAAGAGTTGAAAAGACTTTCTTTGAAGTTGTCAATATCATGCAGATTTTGAATGAATATTTTAATGAATTTTTCAAGTTACCAAATCTAAAAAAAATTTTTTTTCTATCTATCATTATTCTCGTGCTTTTCTGGCTGGCTCCGATTGAACTCCAATGTAACTGACTAAGTACTGTCATTTGTAGGTATCACAACGGAACCATGCTTTTCGAAGGCCCCAACGCACAGAGCTTTATCTCCATGCAAATTGGGATAAAATAGAATGATTTATCGCAGACAAACATAAATTGGCAAACCATTACATTTCAAGACACTAGAAAAAAAACTAGATATTTTCAAAAAATCTGATCCAGGACATCTACACCTACCACACATAATTTTTGTTTTAAAATTAGTCATCTTACAAAGATAATAGTTGGGTAAAACTCTCAATCGCAATAAGAACTCGTTTGGCTCCCATATGTATTGCTTTTTTCTTAAAAACATTATAAAATCTGTTAAAATTATTCTTCTGTTTTAAAATTGGTTAGCACTCTTAAGTGGTTAGCACTCTTAATAAGAATTTTATTTTAAATCCTTAAAATTTTCTGTTTTGGGATAGTGAGGCATGAATAATATTTTATAATTTATATCACGGATAAAATTTAAAATTAATGTTGCCACTAAAGTAATAAAGCTAAATATGTGCACTAGAAATATGTTTAACTGCATATTATAGCCTTCAACATATATTTTTCAGAGATATTTTTATTGACAACCTGAATGGATATTCCGGGATGAAAATCTTAAAGAAAATTTTCCTTAAATATTTTCTTTCATCATAGACTTTTATTTGATGTACACATGGTCATCCTACTACAGAAATAACTATTTCAAAACAATTTCTGAAAATGTAGAGTAGAGTGGTCCTTAAAAATTAAAATGCGATTTTGGGGAGTGTCAAGGTTTGCTTCCTTTCTATATAAAACTAATAAATGTAAAGTTTGGGTCAAGCGGATAAAAAAAACTCGTCCTGAAAGTCGATTGAAAATTTCAAGTGTTTTTATATGGGGAAAATATGACTTTTTTCAGATTTTACGAAAATTTAATTCTATAGTTTAACTTTTTCGACAAGTTGTTATAGGAACCGATTTTAGTATTAACTTATCTTTTCAAAAAGCTATATAACTTCGAAATCTAATAAAAACTCGCCAAGAAATAGCAAATGCCCCAGACCACTTTTGTGCGAAAAAATACTAAGTCATAGAATTTGACGGCACTCTTTTCAAATTGATTAAAGCTATATTTTTTTTTTTTTGGTCTTTATACTAAGAAGTACTCAGATACTCTTATTACCACGTTGTTAAACCATTGCACAATGAGACCGAAAATAAGTAATTTTTACGAAAAAATTTTGAACTCCTTTATCAAGTTTTAAAAAATTTTCTGAAACAAAATTTCAAAAAATGGATCTGGCACTTTAAGGTTTTGTGAGATACATATTATAGATTAACTGTGTGCATTTCTAGGTAAAGCCGTATGCAGGAATTCGTTTTACAAGGATTCTTTTTTGCGGATTTCGAGAAAAATAGATTTTTGTGAAATCTATAATATTAATTGGCTAGGCGATTTGTTGTGACCGATGTTTTATTCTAACATTTTATTCCGATTTTTATCAAACGTATACTATTTGAAAGGTATTACTTTTTAGCCGTTTTGCAGATTTACGGATTTTTAAATTTTTTCCTTTATTTTGAGTAAATTGCATTTAAAGTTGCTACTAAAACATGCATAAAATTATACATATGCTATGTGCGTTTTATTAAATTTGTTAATGTGTTTGTTAATGAGTTTGTTATCTTCATTTACAATAATATTAAACCATAAAAGTGTTGGTTTGTGAATTGGCTAAGTTGAAAAATAAAGCTGCCTAGAAATCGCACTCGAATTTCGAGCGTTGGAATCTGCTAGTATTTAGTAAATGTACTCTTTCTAAATACTTTGTATCAAACATTAATCAGTTTTGAAGTTATGTAGCTTTTACTATAAAACAACTTGTCGAAAAAATTAAACTATAGAACGAAATTTTCGTAAAATCTTATATAAAGTCATATTTTCCCAAATAAACACACTTGAAATTTTCAATCGATTAACGGCGCAACTTTTCTATATCCAATTGTCACCAAACTTCACATTTATTAATTTTGTATAGAAAGGAAATAAACAGGATAACGGCACTCCACAAAATCGCAATTTCAAAAATGTCGATATAAGGGAGGACCACGCAAATGTACAGTGGCGACATTTAAAATAGCCCGTTTTATAAAAAAAAACTTAATATTTGTTTATTTTCACTATTTGTAGACCCTTTCATATTTTTGTTAACCACGATGACTTTTTTTTATCACATGGAACCAAAATGTTTAAAATTTTCTCAGACTTTTACTTGTTTCTAAATTTTTTCGTAACGACATATTAAGTAGCATAAGTCAAACTTAAAAATCCTTTTATTTGATTAAAAAATATAACATAGTGACATACATTTAATTAGTTAATTTGACTGTTACTTTGTCGGATAACCTTTATTTTTAATAATGCCAGTGCAGCGGGTCTGCATTGACGACATTAATTCCCGACATCTTTCCGGGCTTACGGAATTTCATGCCATTTGGATTTCTTCCCATTGACGACATTTATTCCCGACATCTTTTCACGGTTCTGGAATTGCATGCCTTTTGGATTTCCATAATTCCATAATATATTTAAATTTGTAGCATCAAAGTGGTCAATTCATATCTTTACGTCGCTTCACAGAGATCTCGCTTGGGTTTAGGTCCGGGAAATTGGCGGGCCATTGTACAAGATCGATTTTGTTGTACAGACTTTGCAGTATGTTTAGGATCGTTATCTTGTACCTTCTTCCTCTACTAAAATATTTTTCTATAACATTTGGTCAATAGTACCCAATATACACGTAATGTGACCCACTTCATACCAGGAGAAGTTTCCACAGACTAATGCAGATCCTCCCCCATGTTACACCGTTTTTAATGTGTGTTTACGATCAAATTCTGTGCTTGGATTAGGTCTCACATAACTTTTCCCACCTGATCCGAAGCGATTGATCTTTGACTCATTCGTAAAAAGAATACTTTTTTTTTAAACTTAAACTTTTTGTTCTATTTTTTTTTGGAGGCACGTGTGTTTTTTTTCTAACAATGCGCCCAAACAAGTTATTTTCACGCAGTCCGTTTTTAATTGTGCTTGTGGATAAATTAATATAACATTTTTCCTAAATTTTTTCCCTAATCCTGGGCACAGTCAAAAATGCACATCCGAACTATAGCATGGTTGGTTCTCTCGGTCATCTACGCCTTTTTGATGTGTAAACATCTATACGCACAGGGGGTAAATTTCTATTTGACAATACAATTATAAAAACAGCGTAACATGTGGGCTGTAAGACAAAATCGGCGTGACTTATGTAATAACCTGTTTGAAAATGAAAAATGAAAAATAAACAAGTAAGAAAATTATAGTCGGTCTAGACCGACTATACGATACCCTATACCATGCGTTTAGACACCCTATCTCTTAGGCCCAACTAACTGGACATAGAAAAAAAGCAAAAACCAAATTTGAGTGGGATTTTTATTAATTTTTTTGGCTGCAGATATAAAAAAGTTCATATCGGATGCTATATCTATATAGGGACTTGGTCCAAAAATGGACCGATCCTGATCATGTTTGGTAAAGTCTCTTGTATTTTGCAAAAATATATACAAACAAAATTTGAGAAGTTTCAGTGCAATATTTTTGTTTTTTAATAGATTTAAGTGAAGATCGGGAAGCAGCTCTATATGGGGTCAAAGGGATCATTTTTGGACTACTCATTAGTGGATGTAATGAACGCATACAAACCCAATTTGAGTAAGATCTATATGACAATTTGGATCTTATGGCAATTTATGTCGATTTCATATGGGTAATTTGTATGGGGGCTAGGTCTGAACATGGACCGATTCTCACCAATTTCAATAGCGTTCATCCCATTGCCGATAGAAGCTTATGTACCAAATTTCATCAAAATACATTCATATTTGCGACCTGCAGTTTGATTACAAGCTTTACATGGACACACAGACGGACGGACGGACGGACGGACGGACGGACATTGTTAAATCAACTCAGAAAGTGATTCTGATTCGATCGGTATAATTAAAGATGGGTCTAGGTCAAATATTTTTGGTTGTTACAAACAGCAGCACAAAGTCATTATACCCAAACCACATAGTGGTATATGGTATAAAAATGAAAACTGAAAAATGAGATACAAAAAATTAAAAATGAAAACTAGAAATGAAATAAAAATTAAAAATTATAAATAAAAGATGAAATATGAAAAATAAAAAATTAAAAATAAAAATGAAAAATGAGAAATGAAAACTGGAAAATGAAAAATAAAAAATAGAAAATTAAAAATGCAAAATGAAAAACGAAAAACGAAAAATGAAAAATGAAAAAATTAAAAATAAAAAATGAAAAATATAAAATGATATATAAAAAACGAAAAATTAAAAACTAACCGGTTGAAATAATAAATAATAATAAATATTTTTATATTAGCAGAGCCGCTGCAGTTGATTGCTATAAGTGATACATAGATGACGCTTTCTGGTTGATATTAAAAAAGTGCCGTAAAAAAATCTTAATTACTCACATGAGATCGGAAGCACATAATTTTTTTTCAGTAATTTTGTCGTGGTTTTAGTTCTGTCATAATGTTGGATAACATTATACAATTTCTTTTTGGAACATTTCATTATGTGGGCTATTTCAGTGTACGTCAGCTTGTCTTTCAAGGTCAAATCTACGAATTTCCGGATTTGAGTGTTTTGCTCGTCTCATTCTTGGAAAAAATATAAATTTTTTATATTGACTCCTTAATTTATTTTCTTAAATAAAAAATTTTACCAAAAAATATATTTTTTTTATTTTTATGTAAAAACTTTTAACATGTGCTCTTTTAAATATCCGCTTTATTAGTACAATTGATCTAACTTTAACACTTTTTTTAAAATAGAACCTGTCTCTTTTTTTTTTAAACTATAAAACTTAAAAGAAAAAATAACTGTACAAAGAATTATGCGATAAATACAAAATAACAAATTTTCGCATAATTTAATGTAAACGGGGTATTTAAAATAGCGCCACTGCATACTGGCCGATATAATTATAAGTTGAAATTAAAATTTCCGTTTATTTTTTTTAAACAAGCAATAAATATTTTCAAAAAAATTTTAAAACATGTATATCTTTAAAATTTTAAACTCCATCAAATAAAAAACAGAAAATTCAGTTTTACCACAATATACTATATATATATAATATACTATATATATACTTCCTCGTGGTTTCATCCAAGGGTGTAATGCTAAATTGTTTACGTCAGTTTGGAGTTTTTGATTCCAACAGACATGAAAACAGCTACTTAGTGAAATTAACAGTTAAAAAAATTAACAATCATATTTTAATATTTAATTAATATTTATTAATTTTGATTTTCGAAAAAAGCTAATATTTTTTATATTTTATATTACTTAAAACCTTGATATGAAAGAGAAACATCGAAAAGTCAAAAAATGAAAATTTTATGGATATTTCCATGAAGCATTAAACTATAAATTTCATAAATTATGATTTTAGTCGTTCAATGTTGCATGGTAGAGAAGAAGATAGCATGTATTTTTATAAAAATCATAGCTACTTTGTAAATATTCTTAATCAGACCGGTTTCTAACATTTAGTGATTATATTAAGCATTTTCATTTGAGCAGAATTCTATTTTATAAAGTAAGAAAAGTATAGTCTGTCTAGACCGACTTTACGATACCCTGTACCATGAATTTTGTTAGTGGGTTTTAGATCCAACTTTGCTGTGACAATAACAAGATATAGAAAATAAGCATAAACCAAATTTTAGTGACATTGTTATTAATTTGTGGTTACAGATATAAAAAAAATTAATTTCTGATGCTATTTTAGAAAACTAAACCAATCAAGACCATAAATAGTAAAGTCTCGTACTTATCTCAAAAATATATACACACCAAATTTGAGCAAAATCTATGAATTATTTTAGTTTTTTTTGGTAGATTTAAGTCAAAATCGAGTCAGCTTTCTATGGGGAATATCGCAAAAAATGGTCCTACAGTGTTAAACCAAATTTAAGCGATTACTATACGATAATCTGGATCTTACGGCAATTTAAGTTGCTCTGATAGGTGTTTTTTGTAGGGAATAGGTCTGAACATATCATAGAACAATTTTAACCAATTTCAATAGCATTCGTCCAACGGCCGAAATAAGTTTATAAAACAAATTTCATCAAAGTATATTTATATTTGCGACCTGTAGTTTGATTACAAGGTTTATATGAAAACACAGATGGACAGACGGATGGATGGACTGGTGGATATAACTAAATCGACTCAGAAAGTGATTCTAAGACAATTGGCATATTAAAAGGTAGGTCGAGGTCAAACATTTTTGGTAGTTACAAATAGCACAAATTCACTCAGGGTATGGAAATTTAATTGTCAAAATGTGGTGAGTTTCTCTCTTTAGCGACCTCTTGAAGCGAAAAGTAAACAACAACATTATTATTTTTATACTCTCCAAACTAGTGTGCAAAGATTATGTATAGTTTGTCATTATCTTTGTAATACTTAGAAAAAAAAATCTGGACTCAATAAAGTTCATATAGCGCCATCAATAGGTTAGCTGTGTTGCTCATTTTTACTGAAAATGATTCACCGACATCATGACTAGGTTGCTGTTTAAAATCAACAAAATAGGTTCAAAAGGTTCCGAGCTTTCAACGAAAATGTAAAAAAGCTCTTGACAAAATATTTATTTTCTTTGTTCTAGTATGCTGCCCTGTCGCGCTTCGCTACGACTTATCGTGACTTATTGACATATTCTATTTCATAATCAAGTTTTCCTACGAAGTATGTATTGTGCAATTAAATTATTTTATTTTATTTCTTATATATTTTCTATTTCAACGCTTGCAGATATACAATATTTTTCTTTATTTGGTGCAACACTTATCAAATTTTGTTGGCGCTCCTACTCTGGAGCAAGGTACATATAGCTGCTCATGGGAAGAACATCGATTTTACATGAGAATAACATGGATTTTACAAATTAAATCTGGCAACACTAAACTATTGGCCTTGAATTTAGAATGTCATTTGGCAATTTTCATATTAGCGATTTTTGATTTTAGCGATTTTTGATTCTGCCCATTTTTGATTTTGAAGATTTTTTGTGCGAATTTCATATATCGCTATTTTCGTTTTTTTTTTTGTCAATTTTTGATTTTGGCGATTTCTACTTTTGGCGATTTTTGAATTTGGCGATTCCCCCATATTTTCCACGACTGCAAGAAACACGACAGCGGCTAAACGACTACAGCCTGTCAAAAATAATATACACACGTTTATATGAAAACGATTATTTTGACACCAACACAGCTACACGGCTACATGACAACTTTTGTCGCTTTAGTCAAATTAGGATAATTTCTATTTTTGTTGGCTACAAAACAATAATAGGGTTGACAATATAACAAAATATGTAAAAGGTATTAGTGCTATGAAATATTTTATTTTGTTAAAAAAATTAATCGCAAAATGAAATGCTATAATAATTCCATAAATAATCAAAAGGGGTTAAGTAAATTTATCTATTTATCTTTACGTTATAGTAATGCATTATAGATAAGTAATTGAATATTTAAGTCAAGTTTATATAGAATCATGCATGTTTTTCTATTTTAATAAAGTAAAAAAATATAATTGGCACTACTGAAATTAAAATGAATTTGTATAAAAACAGCTGCTTATATTGTTGTTATATGTTGCTGTCGTTTTCAAAAAAATTAAGTAGCTGACTACACGACTACAATTGCAGCCAGCAGCATTTATAGTCGTGTGTTCGTGTAGCCGCTGTCGTCTATGTGTTTCATGCATGATAATTACTGTACTTGACAAAAGTTTCATATTTTTTTTTTGTCCCATACCGCCCAATATTTATCGGACTACTCACATTAATATCTGATGGACTCGTGCAAAGTGTCGAGGCTTTCCCTTTTATAGTACACAGTTATATGATATACGTTTAAGAGTTCACTTTATATGGGAGGTGCCACGCCCACTGGAAATATCAAAAAAATTTATTACCTATGTCCACCCTTAAGGATCACTCTAAATATAGAACTAAAATTTTTGAAAATCAGATGAGTAGATACGGTGATTACCTCCTACAAACAAACACACATTACCTCTTTATTGTATTAGTATAGATACATATATAGATAAGGCCTAAGATCAATTAAACTAGTGCACTTTTGATATAATCAATCAATTTCAAGGAATTTATTAACAAGGAATTTATACAAATTTATTTTTTATTTTACCAAAATTAAAAAATTAGTTGTTTTCGATGAAGATTTTTTCTTTATCATATATAGCCCCCAATAGACTTTTTATGTATCTTTAATTAACTTCATATGGTAATAGATTTGCGCCCTAACTTGTATCATCATTGGCGACTTGTATCGTTTTCTTCATAAATCTTTTTGCAAAAGTCCAATATTTTTCTATAGATCTGAGTTCTAGGCAATCAAGCGGATTCGTTTCTCTTGTTACCAAAATTACATAATGATGTATGAACGGTGAAATTATTTTCTCGAGGCACTCTTTAATATATAAATCAGTATTTATCCTACCTTTAGTTTTATGCGAACTATATCTTTTGCCACAAGTGCAAATTTTTTGGAAATAAAAAAAATTTTTTTTGAATTTTTTTATTTTGTATTCTAAATTTGTCTCCAACATTTTCTTTTTTTAAAGTCAGCAAGGACATATTTGTCGTCATCCATGATGAAACAATCATATTTTGTTACAAAATTGCTATATAATTTTTTAGCCCATTTTTTTTTTTGCCTAATTCTTCTAAGAGTTTCTGTCAGTACTTTATATGTTTTCAATTACGCATCTTTTTAACTTTTCTGGCGAATAACTTTGAAATGTTTAGCACAGATTTTCTGTTCGTTGCTTTTTGCTTTATTTGCGTCAGAAATACTATTTCTAAAGGGTGTCCCAAGATTTACGCAAGATTTGAATCAAACAGAGAACACATTTTGTTTTTCTTCACATTTTTATTTTTATTCAACCATAAAGTACGCAGGGTGGTGTCATGTATGGAACAACATATCAAACAAATGCGTATGTGCCATGACTATTTTGCAGAAATTTGGCTGAATTTTGTTGATGTAGCGATAATTTTGACAGTTAATGAAACCATCGAGGTGAAAATATGCTTCATCGCTCAGGATAATTGGTCAAGAAATCAACATCCAATTGTTGATGTTCAAGAATCCATTCAATGAGCTCTCTTCGCTGTGCATGGTCATTGGGCTTCAGTTCTTGTTCCAATTGTACTTTACAAGCATGGAGTCAAAGATCTTCAGTGAGTATACGCTGTAGATAAATTCTTGAAATTTGTAATTTTTGTCCATGATGCCGAATTGATGTTACAGGACCTTCACCGACAATCTTATAGACATTGAACACCAATTTTATTGACATTCGAACGGCTTGTTCTTCGATAGCCATCAATTAATCCAGTCTCCAATTACTTTCTTCACCGTTAACGAAGTTAGATCAATATGTCGACTATATTTTGTACGAATTTTCGAACTATAGCCGCCAAACTTTCATTATTTTTAAAATATTGTTTAAAATTTAAAACGCGTTGTTCTATCATTTAATGCTCCAATTTTACTAGCCCTAAACTGTCATCTATCAAAGTGGCTTTTTCTTTTGGTTGACAACACTTTAATGCACAATGGCTGCAAATCTGAATTTTTAAAAATTCTTCGATAACAATTTCTGTATTTTCTGCTTTGAATACAAAAATCTTATATATTTGTAATCAAAGGTTTCTACATTAAGGCCCATTTACACGATACCACTCAGTCGCCATTTACACCATCACACTAAAGTCTTATGAAAACAGCTGTTTAGAATAACATGCAAATTTATTTTTAAATTTATGGCGTTTTCTTTTCTGAAAAAAAATGTTACACTTTACAATGTTACATTTTTATAATATTTGGCTCACACATTAAAGATGTTGCATTTTCAATGGTCAGAATAGAACATAAAATTACAACTATGCAACACTTTTTCATTGAACAGCTGATTTTATTGACATTTTTATTCTTGGACACCAAAAAGGAAAAATAAAAATTAAAAAAAACTGATATTTTCTATATTAATAATTTATTTTAAACAAAATAATAAAAATTACACTTTTCCTTATTTTTTTGTTTCTTCACACAAATACACATTTATAAACAATACAAATGTCAAATATCTTATCGTGTTATTCTCCCCCTCTGATTTTTTAGAGTGCGAAAAATGCACCTTTTTCACTTAGTTATATTGCGACATTTTTAGAAAAGAATACGTTACCGTTACGCAAGGTTGACATTTTTTTTAGAAATGAAAACAAAAAGAGAAAAAAGTGCGATGTGGGACAAACGTGTAACATTTTTGCTAGAAAAGAAAAAGCCATTATATTTTTTTCCACTTTCTATGTTTTTGTTTACCCTTTTTTTAATATTACCCAAAAAAAAAGAAACAACTATGGTTCGATGGAAATGGCAAGTTTTTAGAAATGTTTCTAAAACCATTGGACTTCGAAAATAAAATCCTATAGATTGTCAATTTCATAACATAAGCTTTTTACATGATAGACTTTTTCATAATGCTCGACTTTTTGACAGGTCGTATTACAAAGTGTGATAGTGTAAACTAGCCTTTAGCAGCATTTAAGTACTTTTCTATTTTATCAGATGTTTCTAAAAGTACCAAACTTTCGGTTTCTTTTAACTCAATCGAATTATTATTTTTTGAATAATCTAAAGGTTTCCGTAATCTCAGGTCCAGAAGTATGACAATCGTAAATACTTCAGTTCAATTGTATTACATTATACCAAATGTCTGGATGTTGTACCGAAAAATAATAACTTTCTACGCAAAATGTCATTGCCATTGAGTTATATATAAACTGGTTTGTTTGGTACTATGTGGACAGCTCAGTTTTTTTTTCATACAATCATGGTTATTAAATTCCACCAAATTCTCAGCGTTATTCTTAAACATCAATTTTCCAATGATAAAAAAATCTGTAAAATTTTTCGATCTAGAAAACTAAGAAGTTTTATAAGTCCTAGGATCCATGGTGCACTTAATAGTTTAAAGCTTTTTATATTGTTGTATTTGTTTTTTTTTTTTTGATTTTAGATCGTAACATAAACATTCTCTGGGGAGTAATAAATTATGTGTAACTCTCTCACATCTTCTGTTGATGTGCTTTTCTATTTTTGAAGTGTAAAGAATTTAAACAATTTATTTGCTATGTATGACTAAACAGCAAATAATAGGGAGAGAAATTTAGCATAATGCAATTGGAAAGTTAATCAAACCGTTATCTTAGGACAGTAATGAAACGGTAATATTCTAGTCTAAAGGTTTTGTAAAATAATTATTATTTTCTGTCAATTATTTACCCCTTTCATTACAATTCAAATTCAAATTTACTCTGTATTCTCTAGCTCTCAACAAACATATTGTATGTAAATTACTTATTGTTTTTGAGAATAGACTTGTTACGGAATTAAAAACTTTCCTTAAGGAAAAACAAGAAAATGAAAAACGAATGCGCAACAAGTGAAACATTTACCACTTTAAATGAGCTCAATATAACAACAACAATAACATATAATAAAATTTAGAGAGCACGTATATAATGAAGAGAGGAGAGTAACGTCGTAATGATAAGTTGTGGAATTATTTGGCAAAGACAGAGAGGGAGAGGCAATGTAGTTGAGAAAACTGAAAATATTTGAAAAATTTGCCATATTTTGGAACAATTTAGTTTATAGAATTTGTTCGATGAGAAGAATATTTACCAGTTTTTTGTGATTTATACAAAAAAAAAAAAAAAAAAAAAACAAAAATATTAAACAAGTAACAATGAGATTTTTAGACAAATAATTTTGGAGAAGTATAATCAGATCTCAAAAATAATGAGTGAGGTCAATAAGGAATATAGCACATAAGCTAAATTTAAATTTCAGTAAAATTGTCAGAATTTTTTTGAAGATATATATATATATATAAGATTCTTATTATATATCTATAGTATTAATAGGCTAGGCGATTTCTTGTGACCGGTGTTTTGTTCTACCGCTTTATCCCGATTTTGACCAAACATATATTATTTGAAAGGTGTTTCTTTTTAGCCGTTTTTCAGATTTACCGATTTTTAAATTTTGTCCTTTACTTTGCGTAAATTACCTTTAAAGTTGCTACTAACACATACATAAAATAATACATATGTTATGTGTGTTTTATTAAATTTATTAATGTGTTTGTTAATGAGTTTGTTATCTTCATTCACAATAATAATAAACCATAAAATTGTTGGTTTGTGAATTGGCTAAGTTGAAAAATAAAATTGCCCAGAAATAGCACTCGAATTTCGAGCGCTGGAATCTGCTAGTAATTATTAAGAGCTTACTTAAAGTGGTCATTTAAAATACATACAATATATATATTTTTTGTAAGATTTAAGAAAGATTAAGAAAAATTTTGTAACATGATCAATATAACCTTACACCTTCTAGAAATATTTCAGAAAATAAATTGACTGATATTATGAACCAGTTAGTTGTCACGCACCTAAGGCACCTATATATGAAATATTAACTAACAATTAATTTCTTTTAATATTTTTTTCTTTTATTATTGTGTATAAAATATTGTTAATTGTGAATATAAAGTTTTACGTATTTAAACCCGGTAATGCTTTAACTAGGTAGAGCTTAATTCGGATGGTATCTTTTAAAGACGGGGCAAAACTTCAACCATTTTCTCTATCTTTTAAAATTTTTTAGCGGTAGTATTTTGATCTGTCTTATACGAATAAGTTCGAGCGATTTTTTAAATTTCCAATTTATTTTATCTATAATATTAATAGGCCAGGCGATTTCTTGTGACCGATGTTTTGTTCTACCGTTTTATCCCGATATTGATCAAGCGTATACTATTTGAAAGGTATTTCTTTTTAGCCGCTTTGCAGATTAACAGATTTTTAAATTTTTTCCTTTGTTTTGAGTAAATTGCATTTAAAGTTGCTACTAACACATAAATAAAATTATACAATGCTATGTGTGTTTTATTAAATTTGTTAATGTGTTTGTTAACGAGTTTGTTATCTTCATTCACAATAATAATAAACCATAAAATTACAGTTTTCTAAAACAAATTTTATACTTCTTGAAGAATAAATTTTTCTTGAGTGATTACATAGAACTTACAGACAGGGCTTTTATGTAACTGTCTATAAACTATGAATTGCCATACATTAAGAAAAATTCGAATTTTTTATGCCTAAATTAAAAACAATCTATTTTCCGTACATTAAACGAATATTTTGTAAGGTAAAATTAAGTATATACGTACAGCGTTGCACATTCAGCAAATCAGCGTATAAGTTTTGAGTGTAACTATATACATGTGTAACTATATATATGTTTGAAATATGAATCAATTTCGACATCAAATCGATTAGAAAAAAATAAGAGGTGTAATGTCTTATAAATTTTGAACTTTATTTTGTTGTTACTTATTTATTTTTATGAGGACGGTCCCAGAATGCCCCGACCTAACAAGGAGTACACAATAAATTTGGGAAGTTATTCTTTATTTCTTAACATAATTTTCTTTTAGCTCGATAAACTTTTTCCAGCGATATTCAATAACATCGATAGCACGTTTATTTATAGTAAGAACTCTCCAGCGCCTTCAAATCACCAGCAACCACAATTCATTGTTGGAAAATATTTTACCAGCGAGCCACTTTTTCAAAATAACCCGAGGGGACTAAATCTGGCAATTAAGATGCATGATGAAACAATTTGATCTTTTATTCAAGGATTTTAGTCATCGAAACAGTGGATATTTTAACTGGTGTCTTTTTTGGTGAAACAACACCTTCATTTTCGCCAAATGTGGCATTTTTCCTTAATTTCATCACTTAAACGCTGCAATAACTTCATTATATCATTATGTTATGTGTCAGTCGTTGATTGCTTTTTCTTTTTGACGAGAATCATTAAAAATTATCCCACGCGCATTCCAAAAAACAGATGCGATAACAATTCTGCTATTTCAGTGCACTGTTTCGACTGTTCCTTTGTCTCAGTTGTGAAGTGGTGGACCCATGTCTCATTCATGGTTACGAACCGACGCAAAAACTCTATTGCGGTGAAATATCGCCAAAAACTCTATTGCAACATCTTCCATCTTGCGGACAGCTTTATCATTTCAGCCGATGATCATTCAATACCAGTTTCTGGACTTTCTTAACCATTTCTGGCGTGGCCAGCTCCTACGAGCTCATTTAATATTTGCCACTCAATATTTTATGGTCTTAAATGAAGGAGAAGATACCCCCACAGTAGAATCTAGCTCAGCTTTAATATTGGTAGGACTGAGACCCTTAAATAACTAATTTTTTCTCCATGTTTTCAAATTCGCTCAGCCCGTTCACTTTTGATGGCTCTGAAAGAAATACTAAACAACATGGCGCTTTTAAACTTTTCATGAAATTTGTGTTTCAAACTAATGCCACCATCTATATGTCACGTGGGGTTATTCTGGAACAGGCCAATGTTATTAATGCCAATATCTAACATAGATTTTTTGCTATTTTATAACAGGTATTTTTATATAGAAATAAAAAATTAAAAAAAAAAAACTATACCATATACGACGACTTTCGAGAAATGGTCTTAGATTCAACTTTGCTGAGATCATAGTTGCTGAGATCATCTAGAAAATAACAATAAATCAATTTTGAGTGGCATTGTTATTAATTTTCGCCCTGCTGATATGAAAACGTTTATATCGGATTCTATTTTTCTGTGAGAACCAATTCAAAAAATGAACCGATAATTACCAAATTTAGTAAAGTCAGTTATTTTACACTAACGAAATTGGAGAAAGATCTGCGCAATAAGTTTTTTTTGGTGAATATCGAGAATAAACCTTATATAGGAACTTTGATTCAAGATGTTTTTTATGTGTGTAATAAACACACATATAACAAACTTGACCTATGTCTTTATGATAACTTGGAGCTTAGAACAATAATATGTATAATTTGTATGGGGGCTTGGTCTGAATATGGACTAATTTTCACCAATTTCAATGGCGATCGTTTAATTATATGATTAACATGGACATACAGACAGATAGACAGACAGACAGGCAGTGACACGGACGGACAGGTGAACAGAAAGACACCGCTAAATCAATTCAGAAAATGATTCAGAGTCGATCGATATAATAAATGGTAGTAAACAGAGATGAATACTTGTTCCAAGCAAAAAGCGTAAGTGTTTATAAATAAAAATAATTTTTTCCTCATATTCAGGCCACAGTATTGTTTTTATATAAAATGTTGATTCTTTTATGTGTTTAATATGAAATAGTTTTAGTATAAATATTTTTGAAATAACTAGCACAACATTTATTTTATATTCTTAGTCTATATTTAATATGTCTTAAAGAATTATGTACTAAAATATGTATTAACACTCTTTCGAGTTTAGCATTTTAGAACGGAAATGGCTATATCTATAATATTAATAGGCTAGGCGATTTCTTGTGACCGATGTTTTGTTCTACCATTTTATCCCGATTTTGACCAAGCGTATATTATTTGAAAAGTGTTTCTTATTAACCATTTTGCAGATTAACAGATTTTTAATTTTTTTTCTTTATTTTGAGTAAATTGCATTTAAATATGCTACTTACACATACATAAAATTATACAATGCTATGTGTGTGTTTATTAAATTTTTTAATGTGTTTGTAATAAAAATGAGTTTTTTTTTTGTGTTGATTTGTGAATTGGCTATAACTGATTAGCATACCTTTAGGGTCTTTATTTATTGAAATAATAAAATTTCCTAGAATTTGCACTCGAATTTCGAGGGCTGGAATCTGCTAGTATATAAAAAAATTTTTGTTTGAGGTGTGCGGGTCGGATTATTGTGACACTGATCGGACAATGATTTCTGGACGCGCATTGAGTTCAAAGTTCAAATATTAATTTATTTGTAAAAATTATCAAAAAAAAAAAATCATTTTTTTCAAAAATTTTGATATCAATAATTGCGTTTCAATTAAATTAATTAATAAACCAGAATCTACCATAAATTATCTTTCCAATAAAACAACAAAATCTATATCTACAAAATTTGGCATTTTTAATCACATATATTTTGTTCATAAGACCCTATAGTCCAATCATTGATTTCGGAAAATTTCTTGAACAAAATTTTTAAAAAAATAAAATTGGAGATTTTGAAATAGTGGTATAAAATACGTACCGTTTTGATATTAATTTAGAACGGCATAAAAATAAACGAGATGCAAAATACTTTACATAAGATCATTCTGGGATTAGGAGAATGCAAAAGTATTGTTGTTGTAAATTATTTCTGTGTCTTAAAAAATGTGAGCTCGATTTTCTGAATCAGGTGGTCTGCGGCGCATTTATTACCTGGGGAACTTGATATAACTTGGCTGTTTTTCAACCGATAATGGTTTTTGTTGTTTTATTACAAAGATAATTTAGTCTAGATTATGGTTTAGTAATTAATTTAATATCAAAATTTTTGTGAAAAATTATTATCTTTTTTTTAATTTTTACATATAAATTCATATTTGAACTTTGAACTCAATGCGCGTCCAGAAAGCATTGTCCGATTTGGCTGAAATTTTGCGCACTAAGGTTTTAGATCCAGTGTCACAATAATCCGACCGGCATGTCTTGAAATTAAAAAAAGAATTGGCTGTCACCCTAACATAAATAGCACTTTTTTTCATTGGGTGACTTTTTGAAATTATATACTTTAATACAAAATAAATCACTTCTGTTAAGACCATTTTCTAACTCTTCGATTTTCTTTACATGTTTAACAAATTCTTTTATAAAATGTAACGTCTTAAGACTTTTTTTTTGTAAAAGTGAGTAATGAAATATTTTTTTATAATTTTAAAGTTAAACATGAATTAGTTTGTTCTCATAACTACGAAATTATGTGAACACACATTTTTATAAAAATTCGCTAAATCTAATGAAAATTTCTAAGGTATAAAAATTGTTAATCGATCCAGCTGAAAAATTTTAAAAATTCGTTTTTTGATCAATCAAAACGCTAAAAATTTTAAAATATTCCACAAATTAATTTTGAATTTAAAAATTAAAAAATTATTTATAGAAATACAAGGATGAACTTAAAATAAATTGTGATCAGATTTTATATATTTTATTTTTATAGAAAGAGAAATTTCCAAATATTGTAGTAAAAATTTTTTATTTAAAAAATTAAAAAAACTATTCACAGAATTCTATAATATTAATAGTCTAGGCGATTTATTGTGACCGATGTTTTATTCTACCGTTTTATCCCGATTTTGACCAAACGTATATTATTTGAAAGGTATTCCTTTTTAGCCGTTTTGCAGATTTACAGATTTTTAAATTTTTTCCTTTATTTTGAGTAAATTGCATTTAAAATTGCTACTAACACATACATAAAATTATACAATGCTATGTGTGTGTTTATTAAATTTGTTAATGTGTTTGTAATAAAAATGAGTTTGTTTTTTCTGTTGATTTTTGAATTGGCTATAATTGATAAGCATACCTTTAGGGTCTTTATTAAATGAAAAAATAAAATTTCCTAGAACTTGTACTCGAATTTCGAGGGCTGGAATCTGCTAGTACACATAAAAACTTGCAATAAATTGAAATCACATTTAATACTGCTTTCTTTATTTAAATAAATGTCATAAAAATAAGAACGAAAAATTCAGAAGCCCGTTGAACAATTCCTGTTGTTTTCAAACGCATTTAAAAATTATTCGATTTATGCAACTATCGACATAAATTGGTTGTTACAATAAAATCATTAAAATTAAAAACATTTGATTTCGAGCCTTATTAGTGTGTTCTAAAATCTCCATTTTTAATATTTTCGATTATAACTTCTGTTTTGTTTGGTCGATTCGAATAATAATTCTTAACCGGTTGATAATTCTAGATTTGGCTTTGGTTTTCATCACACCTTTGTCGAATTAAAGACTGGATATAAACTTTTTAGGAAAAGCTCTTTTGTATTAAAAATTAGTGAAAGAGATAAAGTCACATTATTGGAGAAACCATGAAGCAGTATCATATGAAGCTAAACTTTAACCGAAAAAAGATAGTAAACTAAAAGACTTTGTAACTTTAAAAGAGCTACGAACTACTCCGACTAAAGAATAGCCATACTAGCCTGGTTAAAGAATAAAATGGGATAAAATCAATTAAAGATCAAAGATTACCAGATATAAACGCCACAAAACTGAACAAAATGCAAAAACTATATTATGAACGACAAGACTTATGTGCTGGTGGATATTCAGCAATTTCAGGGACAGGCTACAATTATTTTTGATATCGATATTAATTAAATCAATATTAGGGAAGAAGAGACTGTTGAAATTCTTGAAACATCAAATGGCTTCCTTTGCTTTTGATCGAGTCTGACTTTTAGTAAAAAAAAAAAAACTTTGTAGTGGTATGTCATCAATTATGCATAAATTTTTTTAAGAGCTAAGGCCAAAGTAAATTTTCAGGTCTCTAGAATATATAGATGAAAACAACATTTAGATCGGTTGAACAAAGTTTTTTGTTATTATTAACAATATTAGCTACAACTCATAATACACTGACCAGGAAGAAAGTGTTGTAGAGTAAATTTAATAAATGTGTGGACAAAATATAAAAAAAAATTTTTTTTTTCATAATGAGCTAAAAGAATTTTTATTTCGCAAACTCATAATAACCTGACCAGAAAGAAAATGTTTAATAAAGTTGGAGATGAAAAATGTTTAAAAAATAAATATTTTTTTTTATAATTATCTAAAAGAGTTTTTTATTTTCGCTATATATTTTATTCTGTAAAAGTTTTAGTTTCGGACAAATTATATTAAAATGTTTTAAACTATTTTACGAAATATATATCTAACGATGATGATGATTTAAATAATTAATATTTAATTTAAGTGTTCATGACTTCAGTTGCTCGTGGTCACTTTAGTGATTTTAGTTTCCTTGTTATTAATTTAAATTTAATATGAAAATTCCTAAGCTCATATTGGTTTCTAAATTAAGCAGCACAACAAAATCCACATGATATTTAAAGTTACAGCTGGAGTTAGATTGCAAGAATCATAGACTAATCATAGTCAAAATAAATGAAAAGTGTTACCACCTTATTCAAATCGATCATGTCTTTCATCATGAAAACACTTGTTCATTTATGTTTAGAGAGTTAGGACTCTGAGAGCTAGAATTGGAGTTATCTCACTCTCCCTCTCTATCTCTCTCTCTCTCTCTGTTAGACAAAATATTTATGCTTATGTTTTTTTGACACTAAGCGTTTGTCATGCTCAAAACAAGTTGCCACTTATGGTGAGATACATTGTAATTGTAAATAATCTTGTCAAACAACTTTAGGCCAAGCAACTTTTGCCATGCTAGCTTGTTGCTTACTTACCGCATATAAAGGGTGACCAGATGTTTTAGTAATCAATTAACATTTATGCTTTTTTAAGATAAGGCTTTTTAAAATTTAAATAGTTTCCAGTTGCCACTAACTGATTGAGACTTGATTGGTAATTGAGCTCCTAGATATCTTAAACAATAGAGTATACATCTTCATTGTATAAAATACTATAAGTAATATTATCATGGAATCAATTATGGTGACAAGAGGTTGTATAATGCAGAGTATTTCCAGTCTGAATTACTAGGAACTAGGAAAAATTCCAGTAATAAGCATATCTCAAAAAACTGTATGATCTTTAGACAATAACTTAAAAGAGCTTTTATTGATATAGAAAATTTCATTTGAAATAAAGCATAAGGGCCGTATGCAAAATAATTAAAGTGTACTTCAAGTAGACTTTATTGTATGCTTTTAATACAAAATTGTTGATAAAGTCTCCTTGAAGTCCACTTTAATTTTTATCATACGGCCCTAACTCTTTATGGTTTTTTTTATCGGATGTTATACCTTCAGATATCTTACTTTTGTCGTAGATAATAAGGACATTTTAATTATGCGTAAAATTCTAAAATTTGCAAAATTTTGGTTAGGATGTTTTTGAGCTCTGTCATGATTATTTTACGCTTGCAAAAAAAATATTACGCAAAAGATGGTATTTTTCGCAAAAACTTGTGCATTGGATCTACACCAGCCATGGCAAAACTAAGGCCCGCGGGCCGTATACGGCCCCCCAACATATTTTGCATGGCCCGCTGTGTATAATAAAAGGACATAGTTTATATAGGCCGCTTAGTTAACAAAAATTCTAAATATGATGTTTTTTTATTTTAGATGTCAGAAAAATTTGAAAATACAAATAGACCATACTGTGCTATAGCTTTAGAGGAGAGCTGCGATATAAACGATACTGCACAACTATTGATTTTTGTTTGATCAAGTAATGAAGAATTAGAAAAAACACAGGAGGTGTTATCCATGGTTTCAATGAAAAATAGAACTACCGGGGCAGAACCTTTTAACGAAGTTGAAAAATGTCTTTTGAAATATAATAAAATAAATGGGAAAATCTTGTTAATGTGCCTACCGATGGATCCCCAAACTTAGCGGGTCCAAATACAGGCCTACTGAAAAGAATTCAAGACAAGGTTCACACGATTGATCCAAATAAACTGCTTATTATGATTCACTGTGTTATATATCAATACGTATTGTGTAAAAATTTATTGAAAATAGAACACGTAACTAAGGTTATAATTAAACTGGTAAACTTTCTTCTATCAAAAGGTTGAAGACACAGACAATTTATATCTTTGCTTGAAGAGCTCGACGCTGAATACTCAGATGTATTATACCACAACCATGTCCGATGGTTAAGCTTAGGTGAAGTTCTGCGACGGGTATGGAATCTTAAAGAAGATATTATAACTTTTTAATATTACACGAAAGAGAAGACTTTCCTGAGTTAATTGATACGTCATGGCTTTCCGATTTTGCCTTTTCAGTCGATCTATTGTACCATTTCAATGAATTTAATAAAGTTTTACAAGGCAAAAATATTTATGCTCATACTATGGTACAAAGCTTAAATTCTTTCAAGATAAAATTAAGACTTTTCGAACAGAATTTATTGGACAAAAATTTTAATAATTTTCCTACAGCTAAAACACTCCAGGATGTCTCTCGAGAAAATGTTAAGCATTTGCTGAAAATGTACGTGCTTTAGCAAATGAATTTAATCGAAGATTTGATTGTTTTTGTATAATTCAAAATGATTTTTTCAATTATTCGCAATCCATTTGCTACTAATGTCGAGAGTGCTTCAAGTGATATTCAGCTGGAATTAATTGATTTACAATGTGATGCATCTATGCAAGATTTATTTAATCATCAAATGGACAACTTACCAAATTTTTATCGTCTTCTAAATAAATAAAAATACCTTAATATAGGAAATCTGGCTAAAAAAATGTTGGTTATATTTGGATCAACATACATTTGCGAACAAATGTTCTCTATAATGAACCAAAATAAAAGTCCATCACGATCTAGGATAAGCAATGAAAATTTGTATGCAATACTAAGGATTTCAACAAGTAATTTCTATCCAGATATTGAAAAATTAAGCACTAATTGTAAACAACTAAATGTATGGCACTAAATAAAGATTTTTTAATTAAATTTGATTTTATTGCTAAAAATTTAAATTAACTTTATTTCTGCTGTTCAGAAAAAAATCTTTTTTGGCCCCTCGAGCAATTTTCTAATTAGATAATGGCTCGTCAGTCGAAAAGTTTGGCCATGGCTGATCTACACTCTAAAGAATACTTGTGTACTGTATGGTAACTGAGAACAACATCTACTTAGGGAAACTAGAAAGTACTCAGAGAATAGCTGAATATTGTATTACAGGAGCTCTGCTTAGTACGCTCTCTGGAACACTAGATGTGATCTTGGACTTTAAACCCATATCTAAATTTGTGAAGGTTGCCATACAGAACTTTCAGTCACAGAAAACTATTGGGAGACATAGACTGTAATTTCAATTACATCAACCCAATTTGCCGCACAATGGAAAAAAGGCTGTAATAAAGACCTGAGTTATTATGGTGTAAGTTTCATTTTTTACAGATTGTCCTTAAATAGAGAGAGGAATAAGTATTGCAGTTTACTGTCTGTAACTCAACATTGAGGACTTCTATAAGCTTGCTGATCATTGCAGTATCTTGCTGGGAGAAATCCAAGCGGTCTATATGGCTGCTAAATTGGCAACTTCCTCTAACCAGGAATTGTACAGAATTGCAAAGAGTCTTTTAAAGAACTAAATGACAGAAATAGAAGGTAACATTTTTTAGATCCGTAGACTCAAAGGCATTGAATGAAATGAAAAAGCTGATATTAGTCCACCAATGCAAAAGAAAATTGAACAGAAGTAGAATAAGTGTGGCATCGAACCAGGTCTTGTGCAATCTTTGGGATAATGTGGAACTCTAAAACAACTGAAACGATAACAGCCTACTTGCTGATATATGGGATGATCACTCGAGAATACCTAAGGGATTGATATTTGTATAAGCGAGCCGGTGCACCACGTGCTTAGTGACGGTTCAGAATGTCCACAAGGGATAAGTGTAATGGATCTCATAACTTTAATTGTCACATATACATACTTAACGAGGAGGTATCGAGCATGGGTGCGATTTTTAAATTTGTTAAAAGGTCTATGGAAATTTATCAAAAGGGGCACCATGTTGCCCTACCATATGACTTTTAAACCTACCCTATCCTAACCTCTTCTTATCTAACATAATCTACTTTATATACATGCGAGTGCGGTGCCAAAAAACCTGACCTGAAAAAAACAACAAATTTGGGAACAATGTTCTTTATTTTTCAACATAATCTCCTTTTTGCTTAATTACTTTTCCCAGCGATGTTCAATAGCTTCGATACCTTTTACCACTTTATTATAGGTTTACCGCCGAACCATTTTTTGAAGTTTGGAAGTAGAAAATAATCCGAAGGAGTTAAATCTGGTGAATAAGGTGCGTGATAATTCGACGCAAAACCTCGACTTGACTGCATTAAAATATCGCCAAACACTCTATTGAGACATCCTCACGGTGCTGTTTTTGTTCTATTATGAGCAATCGTGGCGCCCATCTTGCACACAGCTCTCTTATGCCCAAATTTTCGGTCAATATGCGATCAAAAGTACTACTTAAATGCCTATCTTTTCAGCTAGCTCACGCACCTTCAGCCGATGATCTTCCTATACCATTTTCGGATTTTCTTAACCGTTTCTGGCGTGGCCACCTCAATTGTTCGTCTTGGCAGCTCGTATGGCCTCATCTATACTCAGTCACACAATATTTTAAATGAAAGAGCAGATTCCTCTTGTGTAGAATCTAGCTCGGTTTTAATATTGGCTGAACCAAGGTCTTTAAAATAAAAGGTCTCGGTAGATAATTTTTTCCATGTTTACAAATTCACTGAGATGGTTGCTATTTGATGGCTAAAAAAACAAGTTTTTAAGTTTACCAAACGCCACGAGCCTGTCTGCAAAGTGGCAGCTCGATTGGATAACGGAAAAGGGATAATAAATCGTTCCAAAGTTTCGGTGCCCACGTTAATTCGTCCGATCCAGCCCAGTTTTTGTCCAATTACTTACATTAATAACTCATGAACTCAGACGATTTACCTAAGCTTTATCTATTACAGTATGACATTAAATATTTGCTTTGTATAGGGGGTGCCACGCCTACTGATCTGATACCGCCCTTTTTTCTGAGTACAAACATTAATAACTTATGAACTCACACAAAGCCCCTTTCACTGTTATATATTCCAGTTATATGATATTAACTACTGACTTTGTTTGGGGGTGCCACGCCCACTGTTCTTATTTCAACCATTTGTTAGATCATCTTCATCGTTGCCACAAGTCTGCCTAAAGTTTTATCTTGATTGGATCACGGGAAAAGCGTAAAAAATCGATCCAAACTTTTTTCGGCAGACAAGCAGACACTACAAGTTAAAATAAAGGGAGTAAAAATACTAAACAACGTGGCGCATTGAAACACAATGCAAACTACTGTCGCCATCTATATGTCAATCTGGGTTGTTCTGGGAACGCCCTCGTATATATATGGTATAATTTTCAGATCAATAGATCCTGAAATATATTATGTCATTTCGTTGAAATGCAATAAGCTGCTTTTATTTTTAAAGGTAGTCAGGATATTTTCTGGTTATTTTATTAGTCAGGGTTGCTTTTTGGCATTATTATGGACCAATTCGTGATTTCAAAATAAGGAGATTAGAATTAATCCCAAAAAGTAAGTGAGGCTATCATCAATTTATAAAATAATATATAACTACAGATTCCAGCCCTTGAAATTCGAGTATTTTATATATTCATTTAATAAATTATTTTGTAAGACCCTAAAGGTATGCTAATCAATTTTAGCTAATTCACAATTCTACACTTTTAAGATATCGATTGTGTTATTGTTTATTGGTTTATGTCCAATTATTGGTTTATGTCCAATATTATTTTTCAATTAAACACAATTATTATTGTGAATCAAGAAAACAAACTATTTTTTTTCAAATACATTAAAAAATTTTATAAACGCACACACAGCATTGTATAATTTTATGTATGTTCTAGTAGCAATTTTTAATGGATTTTACACCAAAAGAATGTAAAAATATATAAATCTGTAAATCTGGTGGACAGTTAAAAAGAAATACCTTTCAAATGAGATACGTTTGGTCAAAATAGGGAGAAATATGTGAAGCAAAAAATCGGCCACAAAAAATCGCCTCACCTATTAATATTAAAGATAGATTTAACCAAGAAAAATATTTTCAGTTATTATTTATTATTTTTTTTTTATTTTTTGGCAAAAGTTTTTTGATAAAAAATTTACAAATATAATTAAGGGAAATTCTCTCTCTAGTAATTTTCCATGTAAATTATGCTTATTTAATGCCAATGGAATATGGTCACCCTACGCAAACTCCATGAAGAGCACATGAAACTAAACAACACACACAAATTGTTTTGTCGTTGATACAATCCAGCATTATTTGAACATACAAAACTCTCCAGTTTCTTAACGAACGTGATTTTAAACACTCATAGAACGCGGGTAATATGAAAAATATTTCGAAATACAAAAATCTCTATAAACAACGGCGCGTTAACGTGTGTTATAAAAAATAAGAAAAGAATTTGAAAGAACGTTTAAAGGAATAGAATACAAAATTTAAGAAATTATTAATTTAAAGAAATTATAATATATTTTATAAAATAATGAAAGAAAAGTGAAAACATATATTTTGTTGTAAAGAAAGTATTAAGCCTTTTTCTTAAAGATATAAATTGTAAAAGTTAACAAAACCTTTAAACATATTTCTATTAATAATGGAGTGGAAAAAATGTAACTAAAAAGTATACAAGTTTTCAACCAAAAAAGCCAACAATAAAAATAAAAAATTTTTTTTTTCGCTAAAAACACGTTTTTCTTAACATACAAATAAAAGTATACAAAAATAATATCGTTTGTTTGTTTCTTGTTGTTAAAGTGTATAAAGAAAAATAAATAATAATAATACATAAAAAATACATAAAAAAAAATTCTACCAGTTTTCAAAATAAAAAAAGGAGTGTGTTTAAGTTAAAAAAAATCCAAAATGATGTGAAAAAATAATAATTATTAAAACCAAATTAATACTGCACTTCATTAATAAGTAATAATTGTTAAAAAAAGGTAATAAAAAAGTGTTTTCAAAACAAATTTGTTAATTAATTAATAATTTTTATCGATTTTGAATTTAATAAAGCCATAATCTGAAATGAATAAAAATAAATTATTTAAAATTATGGCTTCCTAATGAAAAATTATTTCAAAATAATACAAATAAAATTTTATTAAAATAAAATAATACACTTAAATATTGTATGTGTTGGTTATTTGTGGCCTCGTTATTTGGTATCAAGTGTCTGTTTGTGGATAAATAAAGTATTGTATGCACTGAGTGATTATTTTAAAGCGGCGGGATTGTTCTTACAAGAAAAAAACATAATTAATTATACACATCTCAGTAATTAATGGAATACGTGACAGTGATTATTTTTAAAAAACATATTTTTTAAATTCCAATAAAGTGAGTTTTTTTTTTTAAGAATAATATAATGTTTTAAAATGCTTGCCAAAAAGTTGATCTTTTTATAAGGAAAATGATATTTTGCAGAGTTTAATTATAACCGGCGGTTTGAACAGTTTATGAGATTTATGTGTTTGTAGTTTTGTAGTTTAAATTGCTCAAGTGCGTTTTATAAAAATCATTATAATTAACATTCAAGTTATGTAGTAAAATCGAGAATTTTTTGTTTACAAATTTATTAAAAAAAAGATTTTTTCATCTATTTAAGATAATGGTTTATTAGGTGATATTTTTAAATTTGTTTTTAAAAATCTAAAACCCTCGTTTAGCTAAATTGGGAATGGTGAATGATGAATTCACTTTAAAAGAAGGCTACTTTTATCTGGTGATGAAAATACCGTTTTAAGCAATACTTTAACTATTGTTCCTCTTTATCTTTATTTTGTTTTTATTATGTCACTATAACAGCATTTTAAAATGCGGACTGTTCATTTAAAAAAATCATAGTGGTAATAAAAAGAAAATTAATGATTCAAACATTCAAAGAAACTATAAAAATTACTTTTTAGAACTATTTTTTTTTTAAAGAAAAGAAAGACACGTTCTATAGAACTATGAAAATTATATTTTAGAAACATGTTTTTAAAAGTTTAGATAAAATTTCAAATTATATAAATATGTTCAAAGGTTTAAAGAAGTTACATGAAAAAATATATATTAGTGGCGAACAATACATAGAGTCATGGCGGTGAAAATAGCTGAAGCCAGTTATATATGATTATTGCTTTTTTTTTTGATGATATCCAAATCGGTAATTTTCACCATCTATCAAAATTTCCAATTTTAGCTTAAATATACATTCTTAATTCTTAATGTTCATACTGAACATAATAGAAAAACGTTCCCCTGTAAAATATTGATATATTCACTTAAACTATTCATATCATGGCTCGATACATACTGGTATTTAAATTACAAACTAAAATTAAAGCAAATAATTGAGTTAGAAATTAATTAAGCTCAAAATTATACGTTTTTAATTTTAATAAAGCAAAAGCCTTAGAACATTAGTTTATCTATATTCTTCAAGACTGGTTATTCAGCTGTTTCGGGTCGAATCACCAACTCTCATTAGTAACCAAAAGACGTGGATAATTTTTTTTTTGTAAAAATTTATTTCATATATGTTTGTTGAAACTAACCTAACGAGAATCCAAACAAAAATGTTCAATAAATCGCTGATGAAGGCTGAAATGCCAGAAACCGGTCCGATTAAGAAAACAGCGTAGTTATGCATTTTTTAAATATATGCTTTCTTCTTCTCTACTACGCACCATTGGAAAAAAGTTATACTATTTAAGCTTTTTTCAATGTAACACTCTAAAATATAAAACAATTTGAAACAAATATGTTTGTATATATACATAAAGCATGTCATTTTATTCTTTAAAATACACAGTTTCATATCTATAATATTAATAGGCTAGGCGATTTCTTGTGACCGATGTTTTGTTCTACCGTTTTATCCTGATTTTGACGAAACGTATAATATTTGAAAGGTATTTCTCTTTAGCTATTTTTCATATTTACAGATTTTTAAATTTTGTCCTTTATTTTCAGTAAATTGCTTTTTAAGTTGCTACTAACACACACATAAAATTATACATATGCTATGTGTGTTTTATTAAATTTGTTAATGTGTTTGTTAATGAGTTTGTTATCTTCATTCACAATAATAAACCATAAAATTATTTGTTTGTAAATTGGCTAAGTTGAAAAATAAAGCTGCCTAGAAATTTGCACTCGAATTTCGAGCGCTGGAATCTGCTAGTTATACATTAAAAAACAAATATCTTATACACAATAACAACAAACACAGCACTTATTTTTAACAACAAAAAACTGAGTGCTTACTTACGATTATTCTTAAAAAAACACTTAGAACAAAGAAATTTTTATATATTAATACTCAGTTTCAGGCCCTTTATTTTTAATTATGGCTTCTGATCGTCTCTGAATAGAATTTACCAAATTTTGGGTACCTCCTCTGAAATCTTCGTCTATTCTTCCTGTGCAGCTTTGACCAGATCGTATTTGTTGTGTATTTCTCTTTTTCTTACCATTTTCCCTAAAATATCCCAGAGATGTTCCATAGATGGAGGTATTTCCATCCATTTTGAAGTGTTATAGAGAAGCCATAACTTAGTATTGGCAATCGTATGTTTTGGTCGTGTCCTGGGTGAATATATAATTTGGCACTGGGACCGAAATGGGTCTTTAAAATGTCGATATATTTTTTGTGATCTAATATTCCATCGATTATATGCAAATCCGTGACACCACCAGCAATCATACATCTCCACACCAATACTGAGTCACCCCCATATTTAAAAGAGGACCATAGTTTTTTATCTCTTAATTTTTCATTTGCCTTTCTCCACACCTTACACCTTTCGTCGGCACAATAAATTTTAAATTTGCATTCGTTTGTTAAAAATAACGTGGTTCCAGAACTCCATTGACTCATTTTTATTGGTTTTAGCACACTCAAAGCGTTTTTTCTTTTCGCCTTGCTTATGAATAGTTTATTCCTGGCAACCCGACCGTGATAACCAAAGAAATATTGTATTCAGGTTTTGTAGCCTTAAGTTTTGAATTTTGTGTTTAATTTCGCGAACTACTTATATAACGTTTTTGAGCTTCAGATAGTAGATGTGGCCGCCCAGATCTGGGCTCATATGTCAACTTTTTTGTGTTTCTATAGTTGTCAATAATTTTTTTGATAATCGAATATGGTCCTTTTACTATTTTTTCAATTTTCCTTATTGATTTTTTGGAATCGCGTATGTTAATTGTAAAATTTCTTCGGATTCGGTAGTCTCTTTTCATTTTGGAGACATGTCAAAGATTACTCCCGAAAAAGATCCATTTGATTCAACGTATGTTACAAAATTGATATTACTAATAATTTAAAAGGGTATTATTTATATATTATTACGTTTTATTTCTTAAAAGCACCGTTATTTTTCTCCAGCAAAACAAATATTAAGTGAGCACTCACTTCTTGGAGCTAAATTTTGTTTACTTTTGATTTTGTTTTATACTTGAAAATTATGAAATTCTTTTTAAATATTAAAGTACATAATAATAAACATTATGGTATAGTACATAAAAAAATATAAAAAGTTAGTTAGATTTGAAGTCATTTTTCAGACATATTGAATTAACTAGCAGATTCCAGCGCTCGAAATTCGAGTGCAATTTCTAGGCAGCTTTATTATTCAACTTAGCCAATTCATAAACCAACACTTTTATGGTTTATTATACAAACACATTAACATATTCAATAAAACACACATAGCATATGTATAATTTTATGTATGTGTTAGTAGCAACTTTAAGTGAAATTTACTCAAAATAAAGGAAAAAATTGAAAAATCTGTAAATCTGCAAAGCGGGTAAAAAGAAATACCTTTCAAATAATATACGTTTGGTCAAAATCGGGATAAAATGGTAGAAGAAAACATCGGTCACAAGAAATCGCCTAGCCTACTAGTATTATAGATTATCCAAGTCACTGTTAATACAGTCAGTACAATTTTGAACATTTTCCATTCTGCTGCTTAAGTACAACTGTACGTCATCAGCATACATTTGTATGACGCAGTAATTCAGAACCTCAGGCAAATCGTTAATAAACATACAGAAAATCGGGATAAAAGTCTAGAACAAAACATCGGTCACAAGAAATCGCCTCGCCTATTAATATTATAGATACTGTAATTAATATGCTAATTTTAATTTTGTTTCAATGGTGCGTGGTAGAGAAGAAGAAAGCATATATTTCAAAAAATTATAAATAATGACACTGCATTCTTAATCGGACCGGTTTCTGGCATTTCAGCCTTCATCAGCGATTTATTGAGCATTGTGATAATTGTTATGTTATAATTGAATAGATTGTTTCTATATGAAATTTTTCTACGTAGGAAAATTAGAAGTATAAATGCAAAAATATTAAAAAAAATTAAAAAATAACGATTGTTTGTTTAGACAGAGTTGTATCTTCTGAAATGAATACGAAGTAAAAGCTGTGTGGTATGAAAACTGATTCTAACCACACTGCTCGTAGGCCTGACTTTAGGTGAGTGTGTTAAAGCGCTGACCAAAAAGTGCAAGTAAGAGTGTATGTGAAGGTTCAGGGTTCAAACCTCACGACCGCCATATAGAAACAATCTACTCAATTAAGACCATATTATTATTTATAACAATTTGCAACAATCGCTACTGAAGGCTGAAATGCCAGAAATCGGTCCGATTAAGAAAAAGTTTCTACAAAATATAAATGTTTAATAAAAATATCCATTTGAAACTTAAAGTTAGTGATGAGAATTCAAATTTTGAAGCGACTGTACGTATTTGTTATACCCTATACCTTTATGTGATCAGTGTATAATGACTTTGAGCTGATGTTTATAACTATCAGAAATATTTGACCGATCAACTCAGAATTATTTTCTGAGACACGGACGGACGGACAGACGGACATCGCTAAATTGACTCAGAGAATAATTAGCGATGTTCGTCTGTCTATCCATCTATGTCCATGTAAACCCTGATGAAATTTAAGGTATAAGCTTCTATCGGCCATAAAATGAACGCTATTGAAATTCGTGAAAAATGGTTCATGTTCAGACCTAGTCCACATACAAATGACCTTATGAGATCGACTTAAATTGCCATAATATCCAAATTATCATATAGATTTCGGTTAAATTGGGTTCGTGTATGTTTATTACATAAATTTCTCAGTAATCCAAAATTAAACCCTATAGGACAATTCTTAGCCATAGCCCCCATATGACTCTGATGCCCGATTTTCACTTAAATCTATCAAAAACAAGAATATTGCATAAATTTTTTGCAAATTTGGTTTGAATATGCTTTTGCAAAAAATAAGTGACCTTACCGAAGATGGTCAGGATCAATCCATTTTTCGAACTAGTCGCCATATAAATATAGCATCCGATATAAACTTTTTCATATCTGAAAACAAAAAAATATATAACAATGCCACTCAAATTTGGATTGTGCTTATTTTCTATATCTTATTAGTTGGACATAAGAGGGAGAGTCTCTAAACACATAGTATAGGGTATCGTAAAGTCGGTCTATACGGACTATAATTTTTTTACTTGTTTTGCGAGGTAGTTATGAATTTTGGAGCTAAATTGTAGATACATCATCAAAAAAAAACTCTATTAAAAAGAATATTTCTAAGTTATACACTGAGTTCTGGTTTTCCACAAACAATTATACCTGTTATAAAATATTAACTAGTAAACTATAAACTTGTAAAATGGGCGTCGCATAAAAGAAAATATTTTTTTTTAGGTTTGTATAAAGATACTTAGAAAGATTAGAAAATATATGACTGAAATTTAACAAAATCCCTAATTCCACTAAAAGAAATGTAATTTAATTTTTCTTTTGAAAATAAAGTTAAACATTATTCTTAATGTTTTTCTATGTTTTTCTCGTTTTTTGTACAATCTTTTATTTGGATTTATTGCCCTGATATACCTATTATAATGATTTTGTTGTTGAACCAAAAAAAAGGAAATATTATCTTGAAACTACTTGGAAAAATATTGTTAAAGTTATACTCGTATGTATATAAGTGGTAGAAATTTTCATAGAAAAATTGATTGATAGCGGATAAATGCAGTTTGCGAAAACAGAAGTCACGCATTTTAGTTGAAGTTTTAATTAAAACTGTTCAAACAAATTAAGAGTACCTAGTATTAGTCACAAATTGTGCATTTAAAATAAACCTATATAAAAGAGCCAATCAAAAAAAAAAAAAAAAAACGATGTGAATTTTTGCGATGAATACGTAAAATTCTAATTTTTGGTCAACGGTGATTTCGACTGGTGATATCTTTTTATATATCGTTTGATTATATAGCTCTACACGTTTTAGAAAATCATTATCAAAGACAAATTTGTTTTTAAATTCTATTAGATAGTACTGCTATAGTCTGATGACTTTTAATGTCATTTTCTTTTTCCTCGGGTATCTATGTGTCAAACGGAAAGCTAAAACTAGCTCTGCGCACATTATTGAAAAAATTATTGAAAACATATATACTCACCTTTTACTAGATATTCAAATATTTTGGAATATAAACGACTTATATCTCGGTTAAGTAAGTGTATTTGGGGCCGTTAATATCAATTAATATAAACTAGCAGATTCCAGCACTTGAAATGCAAGTGCAAATTCTAGCAAATTTTTTTTTTCATTTAATAATGACTCTAAAGGTATGCTTCACAATTCAATTCATTTTAAATGAAGAAAACAAACTCAACGCAAACACATTAACAAATTTAATAAACACGCACATAGCATTATATAATTTTATGCATGTGTTAGTAGCAACTTTAAACGATTATAACTCCAAAAAAATATTGTAAATCTGGGTAACAATTAAAAAGAAATACTTTTCAACTGATAAATTTTTTGTCAAAATCGGGGTAAAACTGTGAAATTTATATCGGTCACAAGCAATCTCCTTGCCTATTAATATTATAGATTCCAAAAAATAGTAAATACATTTAATGTGTAGTATTTTTCTTCTACAAAAACAATTTTGATTAATTTGAGCACTAAAGATTTCAAATCTAATTTTAATAAGTTAATAAAACAAATATCACGTTAAAAAGTATAAAATCTGTAAAAAAAAATTAACAGTAATCTAAACCATAAAAACAAAGTTTTTATTAAAACTATTTATTTCCTTATGCAAATGAGTTTTGAATCTCTCCGTGACTGTGCGTGACTTTGCGTGACTATTTAATTAATCTTTGGCTACAACAAGTCTATGGACCAAGTTTCAGATCGATCGTATGAGGGGAAATGGGTTTTGAATCACTCCGTGACTATGCGTGTCTATGCGTGTCTGTGTCTGACTATCTTAAAATTAATCTTTGAGCACAACATGTCTATGGACACAGTTTCAGATCGATCGGATGAGGGGAAGTGAGGCTTTAATCTCTCCGTGACTATGCGTGACTGCGTGACTATGTCAAACTTAGTCTTTTTTCACGGCAAGTCTATCGACCAAGTTTCAGATCGAACGGATGAGGGGATATGACATTTAGATCACTCCGTGACTGCGCGTGACTATGCGTGACTGTGCGTGACTATTAATTAATCTATAGTCACAACAAAACTATGGGCCAAGTTTCAGATCAATTGGATGAGGGGGAATGGGGTTGCCCCATGGCAGAGAGACAGACAGACAGACAGAAAGTGTTAGTTAAAAGAAAGTATTTAAAAAAAACTTTTTTTATATTAAAAATCTCGGAATCTATCAAGCATCTCAAAAACCTTGCAAAAAGGATAAATCAGTCTATATTTTGTTGTAAGGAAATTTCCTTTGTTGCTTAGGTGCAGGAAATGGAATTTGTTGAAATAGAAGGTCCTATAGGGCTCGTACACGACACCAGCATGCATGCGCAATCAAGTGGTTGTAAAATCAAGATCAAAGTACATACCATACCAGCATGCTGCTGCAATCATCATTTCTTTGCAAACAGCGCATTGAAAACATCGACACGAATGGTGACCTTAAAAAACTTTTTGTTTATTTTTACATTTATTAACCAATACATATCTAATTATTATATATTTATTATTAATTATATATTAATTATTAAGTCTAAAAATAAATTTTTTATGTTTGTCATAAAATTCCTTCATAAAATTCATCCATGCTGGATGTTTGCTCTTCAAAATTTCTATTATAATGAGAAATATGGCCCATATATGACACCAGCATGATTATGCAATCACAAAAATATCAAACTCATTTTAATTTTACACAATCGGATGGCACAATCACACCACAGGCCCATACACGGTTAATCAGCTGGCGCAATGACTTGATTGCGCATGCATGCTGGTGTCGCGTATGGGCCCTATTAGTTGTATGTCACCATATTACAAGTCATGTCTTTACATTTCTGTAACAACTGTTGCAGTTGTTCAAATTGAGAATACTACAATAATTTTTATCTGAAAATGCCGATAAGAACAAACTTCTTGCGTTATCAGTTGGGATTATCACAAAAAAAAAATAAGGTATGATCGACAGTTTCCACTCAGATTCGCATTCAGCTCAAAAATTTTGTGAGAAAACTGTAAAAGTTTTTCCTTTATTTTATTTTTTATAAATATAAGTTTTCTATTGCATCCTGTCAAGGTCGAAAAGTGTTAGACTCAAAAGTACAAAAAATGTTAGCTACCAAAACACAGAGTATTTCGGCCATTTCTTTAAAGAGAAATGATTTCTTTTTCATAAAAATATTGCCATTCGCTTTTGTATGGATTGATATATAAAAGACTTGGAAAACAAACGTTGCTGTAGTCCGCATACAACTTTCGAAAACTTGAAGCTAAACTCTGAATTTAACATATTTATGATTTTTTAACAAACTAAAAATAACTTGTGATTATGATTAAATTTGTCTATTTAAAATTTCTATTATAATAAAATTTGATTTATGAAATAACTGTTGAACAGATAACTAGTTATTCATACAAATATTTTAATATTTTTTTCAAGTTTAAATGTTATACGAAAAAACTTTAAAGAAACCATAAGAATTTTTCATGGTTCTGTTTTTGCAAAATAGTGAATATATACGCAAAACATTGTAACCCTTGAATTGCTCGTTTAAGGGGAAATTTTGAAATGAGCACTAAATTATTAATAAAATACACAGTAGGTGTTATCGAAACTGGAGCAAAGTACACGTTTATTTTAAATAATAAAAAGTTATATAGGACCAATTTAAGTTTTCTTTATGCTAGGTTATTTTATTACTTTTTTACTATTATAATTAAATATTAAATCCATTAAGTGGATGTATGATAAATCAGTATTAAAGTAAAAAATTACAAAAAAATAAGGAGCAAACCAAACTGGGACACTTAATGAAAAAGCAAACAACAAGCATACTTCACTTGCGATTTCTGTCACAAATTTTATAAAATTTATTTAATAAAATAAAATTAAAATAAAATGTAATAAAATTAAAACGAAAATAGCAAATGAAGTATGATTTTTTTTGGATTTTCATTAAGTGTTCCAGTTTATTAAAAATAAAATTTAGGATAAATTGAATTAATCAAATTGAACAAAGTGAATTAAACCGTGATTTAAATTTTTAAAATAGATCCGCAGCATGATCGGGCATTCTTTATTTATTGATGAAATTAAGGATCAAAAAGCATATCTAAATATTTTGGAAAAAATTAGATAGGTCGGTTGAAAAATTTTGTCTCCCCAACGATTGGTATAAAGCTTACAGTCAAAGGTCCTGGCTTTTGCAAAATTTATATGAAACCAATTGAGAATTTATGGGATTATATCGGACAACGGCTCAAAAACCATACCATACCATACCAGATCTAAGAAAGGCTTTACTTGAAGAACGGCAGAATATCGGTCTTGAATATTGCAAAAGAACTAGCGCAAACAATGCAAATATGTCTTAAATGGGTGATCCTAAGGTACGCAAAGTATACAAGTGTACAAAGTGTGGATGTATGTTACTGTGAATCTTAAAATATATTGTCCTAGCTTATTTTGTTCATGTTTCGTACTGTATTAGTTTTAACTAGCAGGTTCCAGCTTTCGAAATTCGAGTGCAATTTCTAAGAAGCTTTTTTTCAACTTAGCTAATTCACAAACCAATGCTTTTATGGTTTATTATTATTGTGAATGAAGATAACAAAGTCATTAGCAATCACATTAACAAATTTAATAAACACACACATAGCATATGTACAATTCTATGTATGTGCTAGTAGTAATGCAATTTACTCCAAGTGAAGGAAAAAATTTAAAAATCTGTAAATCTGCAAAACGGCTAAGAAGAAATACCTTTCAAATAATATACATTTGGTCAAAATCTGGATAAAACGGTAGAACAAAACATCGGTCACAAGAAATTGCCTAGCCTATTAGTATTATAGATTATTACATTTTAAATATTTATACTGTATGTATTTAATGTTTCTTTATATTAATAAAAGGCTATTGAAATATACCACACACAAAAAATTGGTTGAAAAACTATTTATGCCTTGTCCCAGTTTAGATTATACCTACAGTATATATTTATTTAAAAATTATACTTTATTTTTTGTTCTTCACAGAACATAAAAAAATATTCTAAAATTGTGTAGTTAAAGTCCGAATGGTTTTATAAATTCAATTAAAAGAAATTATCTTTTTTTTATTTTTGAAAATACCTTAAGTATCACTTGATTAATCTTTTGTTCCTCTTTATCTTTATTTTGTTTTTATTATGTAGCTATTGCAGCCTTTTAAAATACGGGCTTTTTGTTTGAAACGTTTAAGTGAACTTTTTATTTTACATTTTAAAATGAGCACTAAAATGACCCATTGAAAAAAGTGTATTATATAAACAATTTTATTCAATTCATTCAATAACCAAATTAAGCTGGAATGATTAGATTAAATTAGAATTAAAATAAGAAAGCTCTACGCACTGCGACCAATTTGATCTTTTGTGCGATCCTAAAGGTTGAATCTCCCTATAAAGCGAATTTCCCATTTGCCATGAGGCACCATATGTTCCGAGGTAATACAGTATTCTTCTTTTGCCACCTAGTCTTGGACATTCACAAAGAAGATGTTGTGCTGTTTCTATCCCCTGTTCGCAAATCTTACACATGTCACGTGTCTGTGACAAACAGACCTTTAATTCGTAGATGATATCTAAGATTACACTAGTAAAGAATCCCGTCAATTTCCTTAAGTCATTCTTGTCAAGGGAAAGTAATCATCCCGACTGAACATTGGATGGAGTTACAAATTCCTTAGCTTGCCATTAACTGGGACTTTTTTTCTCAGCGTTCGGCAAATTGTGATTTCCTCCACTACTTTAGTAAATTGGCTAGATAATCAGCCCTTTCGTTGCCCTCATGTCCCGGACTCCAACATAAAGTTAGTTTGTTGCATCTGCCTTATAAGTTGAGCACTTCGATGCAATTTAAAATGATTCTAAGCATCACGTTGTAGTACAAAATTGCCCGTAGTGTAGCCTGGCTGTCAGATAGTAAGTAAATGCGTACCCTCTATGTCCCTCTTCCAAGACATTCAGTCACGCATACATAAATGGTGAAGACCTCCGCTTGAAAAAAGCTAAAAGGAACATTGACACGAGTTTTTGTGACTTAATACAGTCATATTGGCCATAGAAAGAAGTCTTCGGATATTCACCTAAATCTTTCTACAGATAATATAGAAATAAGATAAATGTTACTCAAAATAATTTTATATATATTTCTCGAATATATTATAGGCCTAATTTAAAATAATCGCTATCAGAATATGTTTGGATCTAGCCCCTACATTAATCACAACCGATATGAGTTTTAACAATTCGTAGGCAAAACGAACATTACAATCCCTTTTAAATAGGGTTAATACTTATTTGTAGCCTCACTCATTTTTGAAGCTAACATCCTTTCTGAAAACGTATGATATATGGTATCGTATAGTTGGCTTAACCCGACTTATACATTCTATCTTGTTTCTACAGCAAGTTTTCTATCATAAGTTTATGCTATGTTTGATATTCCGAAAAAATATCTTTAAATATATATTTAAACAAACGAAAAAAAAAATCGCCAATAAAATTTGCTAGAGTTAAGCAACTGTCTTTTTGATTTTATCTTTTCTATTGGCATATAATATTTCCTGGTAAGACCTGAAAATTCTATTCAACCCTGAATTCGGTTTTAAAATTCATCACAATTTGATTGCCAATTAATTAGTTGGCGACAAAGAATCTATTTGTATGTGTATTCTTTTATATATCAATTTCAATGTTTGCATAACCAAATTTTATGGTATATATTTAGCAACTTTATTATCCTACTTCTGATTTTGATATTGTTTAAAATAATAGCCAATAGTTTAATAAGTTATTTAGAATTTTTAGTTCGCTTAAATAGAATCAAAGAGAAAAAAGTAATGTTGAATCGAATCGATCTACAAACAAACAACTGTGTTCTATAAATACCACCAAAATTTCAACAAATTAGCAAAAACAAGTAAGAAATTATAGTCGGTCTAGACCCTATACCATGGTTTAGAGACCCTATCTCTTCGGTCCAACTAATACGATATAGAAAATAAGCATAAACCAAATTTGAGTGGCATTATTATAAATTTTTTTTGCTGCAGATATGTAATAGTTCATATCGGATGCTATATTTATTATGGGGACTAGATCGAACATGGACCGATCCTGACCATATTTGGTAGAGGCCTATGACTAAGAATTGTCCTATTGGTATTATTTTTGGACTACTGATTAATGGATATAATAAACACATACAAACCCAATTTTACTGAGATCCGTATGATAATTTGGATCTTATGGCAATTCATGTCGATTTCATAGGGTCATTTGTATGGGGACTAGATCTGAACATGGACCGAATTTCACAAATCCGATAAAATCCTATGGCCGATAAAAGGTTTACATGGACACACAGATGGACAGACGGACAGACGGATGGACGGTCATCGCTAAATCGACTCAGAAAGTAATTCAGAAAGTAATTCTGAGTCGATCGGTATAATAAAAGATGGGTCTAGGTCAAATATTCTTGGTAGTTACAAACAGCAGCACAGTCATTATACCCAAACCACATAGTGGTACAAGGTATAGAAATCGTTACACACAAATCGTTACTAACGACACTGTAGCGTGGTTATCAAAACTTGTTTTTAGGTCAATACGGCATCCCTTAAATCGATTTTATACCAAATGCATGTACAATAGGGGTATAACCAAAAAAAAAAAAAAAAATACCTATCGCGACGGGTTGCCACTGATGTGTATATCAAGGAAACAGATTTTGAGATAAATTTGGATAAAAAAACCTCCCCCTTCAATTTCATTAAAGCAGTGGTCAGGAAACCAAATGTTATACCAGGCTCCACATATTAATTTGCATACTCTGTATAACTTTTCACGATATTTCGGAATGAGTATAAATGCTAGAATTGCAAGCATCCATAACATGTATTAGAACAAGATCTAAAACATGGTGCTGACATCCAATTTACTGAGGTGGAGGCAAAGACATTGCTTCAAAATGGTTCTGCAGTAGCTTAACAACACCGTTTCTTTTACCAGTAAATTGGTTTTTAAGCATAATAGTATGTATTTTTTGGTACTTACTTTAGCATTGTTTAATAAAGTAATAGCTGGTTTTATTGACCGCTTATTTGCTTTAAGTCTTGAAGGTGGCGTGTAATCGTCATCACCATCATATGAGTCTTCGCAATCATTGTCGAACATCGATACTGAATCTGAGTCGGAGAAATTTCGTTGTGAGCTTGTTTCGGATATTGGTTCAAAAGTTTGCTTGGAAATATCAAAACCGTTTTCAAACTCATTGGCCTTTGGATGCTTTTGAGTTTTTTAATACACAAAAATCAACTTTTTTAATTTTCTGTATATAGAAGACATAGCCATTTTGGGAATATTTAACTTAATCCACAAATCGGATAGTTCTTGAGATACAATTTCACATCTAATTATTTTTGATTTTTCTAATTGGAGCAACGCATTAAATCTTCCAATAACTATTTTCTGTTTGGGCACTTGGTTTAATTCACATAGTGGGTATTCGATATTTTGAACTTCTCGAATCTTTTGAAATTTACCAAAATTTTGGGTCCAGATTTTCGAATTTTTCCGGTTACATATTAGAGCACTTCTATGAAACATTTTATAAACTTAAATGTCACTATGCACTGACACAAAAATCAACGGATAAAAGTCATGGTATAGAGAACCTCTCTGTCTTAGCGAAACTGTAAACAAAAGAAAATAAAAGTAAACAATTGGGATTGTGAGGTTGGTTCCATTTTGTTCAAAAAAAGAGTTTCCGTGTTATTTTAACCTACTTTTAACTGTTTGGATGTAGTATAATTGGTGGTATAAGTCTTATAGCATAAAAATATAAATGAATGGTTTGTGTTTTTACAATAAGGATATTGTATTTTTATTAAAAAAAAAAAAACAAATACTAAACTTCAAAGTGATTTGTACAATTTTTTTCTCGTGTGCTTCATTTTTACTAAGGAACTTTTGAAGAGTATTGGCCTACTAAAGACGTTCATCCGCGTTAAAAATAATTATTGTTATTTTTTCTCTCATGCTATATTTTCATAAAATCAGATAAATCACAAAAATCAACTTTTTTACTTTTCTATATATAGAAGACATAGCCATTTTGGGAATATTTAACTTAATCCACAAATCGGATTGATGACTTTAGAATGAAACAAGTAAGAAAATTATAGTCGGTCTAGACCGACTATACGATACCCTATACCATGCGTTTAGAAACCCTATCTCATAGGCCCAACTAACTGGACATAGAAAATAAGCAAAAACCAAATTTGAGTGGGATTTTTATTCATTTTTTTGGCTGCAGATATGAAAAAGTTCATATCGGATGCTATATCTATATGGGAACTAGGTCCAAAAATGGACCAATCCTGATCCTGTTTGGTAAAGTCTCTTGTATTTTGCAAAAATATATACAAACAAAATTTGAGAAGAATCAGTGCAATATTTTTGTTTTTAATAGATTTAAGTGAAGAACGGGAAGCAGTCTATATGGGCCCAAAGGGATCATTTTTGGACTACTCATCAATGGATGTAATGAATGCATACAAACCCAATTTGAGTAAGATCTATATGACAATTTGGATCTTATGGCAATTTATGTCGATTTTATAGGGGTAATTTGTATGGGGGCTAGGTCTCAACATGGACCGATTCTCACCAATTTCAATAGCGTTCATCCCATGGCCGATAAAAGCTTATATACAAAATTTCATCAAAATATGTTCATATTTGCGACCTGCAGATTGATTACAAAGTTTACATGGACACACAGACGGACGGACGGATATTGTTAAATCAACTCAAAAAGTGATTCTGATTCGATCGGTATAATTAAAGATGGGTCTAGGTCAAATATTTTCGGTTGTTACAAACAGCAGCACAAAGTCATTATACCCAAACCACGTAGTGGTATAGGTTATAAAAATAAGTATTTCCCAAATTCAAACCTTAAATATTATACAATATTTGTTCGTTAAAGTACAGCCGTTACAAAGGCCTTAAAAATTCCTTTCATTTTAAGCCAATACCTGTCTTGTATGTAAACTTCGTGATGGGGTTCAACTGAAAGGTATTTCGAAGAGCTATGGAATGCCCAAATGCTACCAGTGTCGAGAATTGTGGTTATACATGGGCAATACTTAATATTTACTTTTAATGTGATCAAAGTGTCCCTTAGACTAAAAATTTTTACCGTGGATGATATTTTTTCATAGGCTGGTACTACTCAGAAGTGAGGAAATAAAAGCAACAATATATATTATAACCAAATATTTTGTATAAAATAGATTTCAGCGACCCGGTACTGACTATCAAAAATACTGAAAAAATTCTCCAAAATATTTTTGGCTCTGAAAATTCATATTCTGCTTTAAGAGTCGCAAAAATCGAAAAATAGGCTTATCACAGATCGATCGACTAACAATGGAATGGATCTGCTAACAATGAAATATCATCAACTTCGAATGAAATTTTGAATATGGATGTATATTAAAAACAAAATAAATAAATTGCTACCCAAAAATTAAAACTGATTACTAGAGTTCAAATTGAGAAATAAAATATTGATATCGAAAAAAAACTTAATTGTTATTGAAATATTAAGAATTGATATTGATAAAAGAAAATTTTTTTGCAAAGAAATGAAGACTTTTAAATGGTAAAAAACTAACACATAAAAACCCAGTTTTCTTATACTCCCTTTTTTGGAAAAAAAAAATATTAGATAATTTTTATCATCGCCTGCAAAATTCAGTTCGATTGGCTCACGAGAAAAGGTTTAAAAATCGATCCAAAAATTTTCTCGGCAGACAAACAAGCACACACTACGAGTTAAAATAAAGGGGGTAAAAACTCCATGAACTTCTTATGAAAGTGACTTTTGAATTACCTACTTTATCGCCATCTTCATCGATTCTACAAAAGACTTCAAAGGGCGACATCTACTATGTATTATCGAAGAATCTTTGTCCTAGATACCTAAGATGCCGTTCTTTCACTGCTAAGAATTTACACAGTAGGCGTTGCATAAATTCCTCTGCCTCCACACAACTTCTATGAAAATAAACCTTGCAAATACCTTTCATTTGAAATCTTGGGAGAGACATACTACATGGAATGAAAACTCCGTGGTCTAACAATGAAAAACTAGTATTTTGGATTTAAAATCAGCTTTATTCTTCAACGTAGCCTCCACTTAGTGAAATGCACTTCTTCCAACGATCTTCTAACATCCTTTTATCCTTAAAAAAGTACGATTTGTCAAACTCTTCAAAATAGGCTTCCGTTTTTGATATGACTTCATTATTTGAGGAAAATCTCTTTCCCTGGAACCATCTTTTCAAGTTTGGAAACAAATAATAATCACTGGGGGTCAGATCTTGAGAATACGGTGGGTGTGGAAGCAATTCGTAACGCAAGGACTTAAATTTTCAGAATGGTACAAGATTTTTTCGTATTTAAATGGGGTCGATTTTTTTTTCTTCATTTCTTCACCCAATCTGTCCAATATCTCTACATAGTACTTAACAGTTATTATTTTTGCTTTCTACGAGTAATCAATAAATATTTTACCACGTGCATCCCAAAAACTCTGGCCATTACCTTTTCAGTCGATTGTTGTGTCCTTAACCGCATTGGTCGGCTTTCGCACGCATGTAACCATTCCGCAAACTATCTATTGAAGACCGGTATTTAATAATGAATCCACGTCTCATCTATTGTTATAAATCATCTATTGTTATGAATCATGAACACGTTTCAGTTTCTGTTCAGTTCTGTTCAAATCGCGGCAGCCATCGAGCAGAAAGCTTTTTCATATTTGAATGATCATGTGATATATGCTGATATATGCATTATTCGTACTCGTATGATCACGTTAAAATTCGGAATACCACCTTTTAACCATTGTGTATGACGGCGAAGATTCACGATAAAGTTTATCAATATATATTTTGGCTTGAACCGAATTTTTTCTCACCAAAATATAATGTTTAATTAAAACACGAAACTCATTGTAAACCATTTTTTTTTTTTCAAATTTTAAAAACAGCATCAACAGAAATAAAATTAGCACTTGTCACGCCATCTTTATGTTAGGCCACGGAGTTTTCACTCCATGTAGTATTAACTAAAACATGTAAGAGTGTTGAGCTCGGCTGTACCGAATCTTTGATACCCTCCACCTAGGATTTACATTTACGTTAGTACCTGGACTTACTGCATTATTTGTAATAAATCTACAACATTGATAGGCTAGGCGATTTGTTGTGACTGATGTTTTGTTCTACCGTTTTATCCCGATTTTTACCAAACGCATATTATTTGAAATGTATTTATTTTTAGCCGTTTTGCAGATTTACAGATTTTTAAATTTTTTCCTTTATTTTGAATAAATTTGCACTCGAACTTCGAGGGCTGGAATATTCTAGTTTACATTAATACCTAGACTTATTGCATTATTTGTAGCAAATATTAACTAAATATTTGATAAATTTATAATAAAAACACTGAATTTTTAAAATTTTTTAGGGGTGTCTTCATATTTTTGGACATATCTTGGTACTACGATGCCCGACTTACCGCATTTTAAATACTAAACTGCCCGAAATAATGACAAGCAATATTATCCTAAATTTGAGCGTGATCTCAACAGACAGACAGACTGATAGACGGACAAAAGGATATCGCTGTGTCAACTGGAGTTTATGTGGTCGCAAATTAATTTTTCGATGCGGTACAAACGGAATAACGAACTGATATATACCCTCTTCTCTTCACAGTGGTGTGGAGCGCATACAAAATAAAAAACTAAGACAAACATTTTTTTTTTAACAAAACATGCCCATGAGCCCTTACAAAATATGAAAATTGGGGTTCAAATGAAAGATATTTCGAAGACCTATCTATTGCATTTAACATAATGAGCAAATGTGGGAATACTAATTTTTTACTTTTAATGACATCCAGGTATCCTTTAATCTATTGATTTTTATCCCGATTGTTTTTTTTACTGGGCTGCCTTGAAGCACCAGAGAAAAGAGATTATGTTTTATAACCTAATTTTTTGGTCAAAATCGGTTCTAGCGACTCCATATCGAGCTCTTAAAAATATGAGGAAATGTCCAAGAAACTTTTGGGCCATAAGAATTCATATTCCACTTGTAGAATAGCAAAAATCTAAAAAAAATTTTTTTTTTGGTGAAACACCTTAACATATTTATGTATACTAGCAGATTCCAACTCTCGAAATTCAAGTGCAATTTCTAGGCAGCTTTATTTTTCAACTTAGCCAATTCACAAACCAACACTTTTATGGTTTATTATTATTGTGAATGAAAAAACCAAACTCATTAACAAACACATTGGCAAATTTAATAAACACACACATAGCATATGTACAATTTTATGTATATGTTAGTAGCAACTTTAAATGCTATTTACACAAAATAAAGCAAAAAATTTACAAATCTGTATATCTGCAAAAGAGCTAAAAGAAATACCTTTCAAATAATATACGTTTGGTCAAAATCGGGATAAAACGGTAGAACAAAACATCGGTCACAAGAAATCGCCTAGCCTATTAATATTATAGATTAGGATGAGTCGGTTTAGAAATCGATATTGTCCTATCGGTTTTTCGATAGCTTTTGGCATGAGGAAACAAGTTCCACTGCAACATATCAAAAAAATAATTTTCGTGGCGCCCAAATTTAAATTTCTTGACTTCGTCTCAACTTTTATTTTTAAGGTTTTTTTTATTAGGTAACGAAAAAATCGGCTAATACATTGCAATATAATTTTTCCAAAAAAAAATTTTTTTTTTGGCTTTTTAGGCTAGTTTTTTGTTGAAAAAACCTTTATTTGCGATTTTTTACTCATTTCTGTTATTTTTAAGACTACATACCAATTTTTATGTAATTAAATTACGCCGGACGTTTTTTTCAAATTACCTACTAAAGACACCTTAAAAATATCTGATATGTCTTAGTGGAACAAAAGCTATCGAAAAATCGATGGCACAATATCGACAAATTTTTGTCCTTACAAATCGGCCCACCCTAATGTATATATATTGTTGTGGACTGCCCTGTATGTTGATTTTCATTTTGCTTTACCCGCGCTGTACTTATTTGTAAAGCTTGAAAAGCTTTTAACGGTAACGTTTTAGAACAAATTTTGTTTTGTAAAGCAAAATCAATTGATTTACGGTTGTCTCTAACTTAAAATTATTCGGTTGTAAAGAAAGAAATTTCGTGGTAACTTCCTTTTGTCACAACATATGACAAAGAAAAAGGTGTACATTTGTGTTAACTGACAAATTGTATTGTCACAACAGCGATTGATTTAGATGTGAAATTGTCGGCTTTCTTAATATCGAAAATCTCTTTTATGAGAAATATTATATGATGACAGATGAAACAAAAAAAAATAAAAACGTCTTTTGAAGATTGAAATCAAGCTTGAAATTTAAATATATTTTGGCTATTATTTAACTCATTTTGTTAATATAAATTAATATAAAATAACTTTTTGTTAATTAAAATTTATGAAATGTAACAAACTTCTATAAAGTTCGTATCTTAAGTCTTTTGTTTTGCAAATTTCCCATACAAATTTTTTTTACTATTAATTAATGTTTTTCCCTTTAGCCATCATTGAAAATTACTTGAAAAATTTTTGAGTGACACATATTCTTTTTTTATAGTTCTCTTTATAAATTTTTAAATGACATTTGCCATTAAGCCTAGTTTTTTTTAAAAAATATATTTTAGTATAGCGGCAGCAAAACTATGAAATTAAAGTAATTGTTATAAATAAAAAAAAAAATATTTCAACAAAAGTTTGTTAAGCAATTATAGTGCCATAGAAAAATTATTTCTGTTAAAAAAATAACTTATCTTATTTTATTTTGTAGCCTAAAAAGGCTATGAAATCAAAAGCTTAAAAATGTTTAAAGAAAAACAATATATATTTTTTTTAACTCGGCTTAAAATATCATTAATTTGTGGCGTCTATAGTAAAGTAGGCATACGAAGCGATACAATAAGTAAATGGTGGCAGCAGCCAAGAGTGCAGGAGTTTTTCATATACATACAATAACAGCCAGTCCCATACCATGTCAATCTCTCTAAACAAAAGTTGGTTAGTTGTTGTGGTTAAGGTGGATTTTATTTAAAAAAAATATGTTTTGAATGTTTTATACAGCCGCTGCTAAATAGTGGTAGTCAGGGAGTAATTCATTTTTTCAGATGTTTTAGGTTTCATGTGTTAAACTTTGTGACAATGAAAATAATGCTGCTTACTAGTTTCATTTAATTTCAATTTTTTTCTCTTAAATTATGTGGCCACATAGTCAATATGTATAGGAGCTTGTCTAGGCCGTCCGTCTGTTTGGTTGTCTGTCGGTTAGTTGACGTTTTAGTTTTTGTTTTTGTTGTAACCGAAACGTTTAAATTGTCAATTTATCATTTTTTCATTTGGTTTTAATGTTCTTTTTTTTTGTTGCTGCTGCTTTTTCTTTTTATTTTATTTGATGGCATAACTTTAAAGTTGAAGTGCAGCAAATTACTTTTTTCATAGCAGAGTTTTAAAGGTATTTATTTTGCTATTTTTTTTTGGAAGGTTTCAATGAAATTAGAGTTTCGATAAAAGGATTTTTCTTAACTTGTTAAAAATTAAAACATTTTGAACATAAAAAGGCTTCACAGCCAGTTGTTAAGTTATTTTTCATTAAGCTTTCTGTAAATATTTCAAAGTAATTTCAAAACTAATTAAATTACAGAAAAATTCTTGTGTACAAAATTTTGTTATATAAATTAAAAATTTAATTTTAAAGATTTCATTCTTTTGAAACTCAGCTTATGTTGCAAAATAGGCAATCTATGTATTTAGTAGGTACGAATGATTGTTTAAACATTTTTTTTTATTGGTTTCTTAAGTATATAGATTTTTTTATGCTAAAAAAATGGATATTTCAAAAGTTGTTAATTTTCAATTTTTGACACATTGACAATTGTCGATGGTTGCTGAAGCTAGAAAATATTGGCCGGGCTTGCTTTTTAACTTCATTTAAATGTTTTCTTTATGGCTTCAAGTTTTTTTTTTCTTTTGGAGATGTTGAGTAATCAATTCATAATTGTTACGGTAATTACAAAACTTCATTATTTGGGGAAAATATGAAACTAAAAATACTAAAAAAATTTGTCACCTCAAATTTGTATGACAAATTTTATTACAATTTAGCTGACTTTTACACTGACTACTTATTGAAATGCTTAATGTCTTTTATAATATTCAAACATTTTCCGACTCTGAGACATATATCTTTTATACCCTATACCACTATGTGGTTTGGGTATAATGATTTTGTGCTGCTGTTTGTAACTACCAAAAATATTTGACCTAGACCCATCTTTTATTATACCGATCAAATCAGAATCACTTTCTGAATCGATTTACCGATGTCCGTCCCTCCGTCTGTGTGTCCATGTAAACCTTGTAATCAAACTGCAGGTCGCAAATATGAATATGTTTTGATGAAATTTGGTATATAAGCTTTTATAAGCCATAGGATAAACGCTGTTGAAATTGGTGAGAATCGGTCCATGTTCAGACCTAGCCCCCATACAAATGACCCCTATGAAATCGACATAAATTGCCATAAGATCCAAATTGTCATATAGATCTTACTCAAATTGGGTTTGTATGCGTTTATTACATCCATTAATGAGTAGTCCAAGAATGATTCCTCTTAGTCATTGGCCCCATATAGAGCTGCTTCCCGATCTTCACTTAAATCTATCAAAAAACAAAAATATTGCACTGATTCTTCTCAAATTTTGTTTGTATATATTTCTGCAAAATACAAGAGACTAAACCAAACATGGTCAGGATCGATCCATTTTTCGGCCTAGTCCCCATATAGATATTGCATCCGATATGAACTTTTTCATATCTGGAGCCAAAAAAATTAATAAAAATCCCACTCAAATTTGGTTTATGCTTATTTTTTATATCCAGTTAGTTGGGCCTGAGAGATAGGGTCTCTAAACCAAGGGTATAGGGTATCGTATAGTCGGTCTAGACCGACTATGATTTTCTTACTTGTTTTAAAAAGCTTTGAATTTATATATAAAATTCTTTACTTTCTATGACATGTGGTGTATAAATAAAATCTCTACTTCAAACAAAATTTTCTTCTGAAAATTTTTTCTATTCTATTACTGTTTTTGCCTTTAGATGGAATTTTTATTCAGAAAAAATTTATTATTATAATTCTATTTAATTAATTTTTATATTTAAGAGACTTTTGAAGAATCGTAAAAAGAGAATCAGCAGTAAAAACAAGTATTATGTGTGTAATAAACATACATAAACCAATTTTGGAGCTTACGATAATTTAAGTCGACCTGATAGAAGTTATTTACATGAAGGTTATGAACATTGACCAATTTTAACTAATTTTAATGGCTATCAAAGTTTATATATCAAATTTCATAAAAATATGTTCATATGTGAGCAGTGGCATTTTGCAGATAGATGGACAGACAGATAAACGGATGGAAAGACAGACGGACAGACAAACGGACAGACAGATGAAATGACAAACAGAAAGACAGATGAATAAGCAGACGGATAGTCAGACGGGGGGACGGACATCATTAAATCGACTCAGATAATAATTTGGGTCCACTAATTGATAGCACTAATATAAGGGATTTTGTAAGGGCTGATAAATTTAATGTATGCCATCCAAATGCTCAGAGCTTGGTACCTAAGGGTAATTCCGTTAAGTTTGTTGCGGTAAGACATTTAGTTGAACATAGATCATATGATGTTATCGGAATCAGCGAAACTTGGTTTAAAGAGCCTACGTCGGAGAATGCAGTTTCTTTCACTGGTTATAATGTTTTTAGGAATGATAGATGTTGAGCCAGAGCTGACGGTGTATGCCTTTATATATCGAGTAAATATAAAGCGCGGGTAGCGTGCGAGGAAATGGAGGAAAATTTTATAGAGAGTTTATTCGTGGAGGTGAGCTTAGCTAATTGTAAGTAAAGGGTGTTGTTTATTTACCACATGGTAACTTGTAGTGTGCGAAGATATTTTAGGGGACGTTGCATCTCGTTTTTCGAATATTATTTTGATGGGTGATTTTAATACCAATTTATTTGTAAAAGGGCAGTTAATTAGAGATTTTTGTTCAAGATCAGGACTATCTATTATTCATAACAATTTGCCAACTCACTTTGGGGAAGGTTATACTAATGCAACATTAATTGATTATAACCTATACCACTATGTGGTTTGGGTATAATGACTTTGTGCTGCTGTTTGTAACTACCAAAAATATTTGACCTAGACCCGTCTTATTATACCGATCGAATCAGAATCACTATCTGATTTGATTTAACGATGTCCGTCCGTCCATCCGTCCGTCCGTCTGTGTGTCCATGTAAAGCTTGTAATCAAACTGCAGGTCGAAAATATGAATATGTTTTGATGAAATTTGGTGTATAAGATTTTATCGGCCATAGGATAAATGCTATTGGCATTGGTGAGAATCGGTCCATGTTCAGACCTAGGCCCCATACAAATGACCCCTATGAAATCGACTTAAATTGCCATAAGATCCAAATTATCAGATAAATCTAAGTCAAATTGGGTTTGTATGTGTTTTTTACATCCATTAATCAGTAGTCCAAAAATGATCCCTATGGGACAACTCTTAGTGATAGGCCCCATATAGAGCTGCTTCCCGATCCTCACTTAAAGATATCAAAAAACAAAAATATTGCACTGATTCTTCTCAAATTTTGTTTTTATATATTTTTGCAAAATACAAGTGGCCTTACCAAATATGGTCAGGATTGGTCCATTTTTGGGCCTAGTCCCCATATAGATATAGCATCCGATATGAACTTTTTTATATCTGCAGCCAAAAAAAATTAATAAAAATCCCACTCAAATTTGGTTTATGCTTATTTTTTATATCCAGTTAGTTGGGCCTGAGAGATAGGGTCTCTAAACGCATGGTATAGGGTATCGTATAGTCGGTCTATACTGACTATAATTTTCTTACTTCTTTTTTTATGGTTTCAGAACTAGATTTAGTTGTTCAAAAGATTCAGTAGCAAATGCCTGTGTTAAATCCATGTCATGCATGTATATTTATTTCTTATAATATTAAAGTGGAAAGAGTGTCGACGGTTTAGGGATTAAATATAGAGCAATGCATATCTCAGTTGCAATCTAAGGATTTTTCTTACGTTCACAACTGTACTTCAGTATATGAACAAGTAGCTTTTTTTAATTTGGCTGTAATCGAAAATTTTTGCCAAAATGTTCCTTTAAAAAGGGCAGTACAAACACCAAATGATAAGTGGAGGGGCTGCTGGAAAATTAAGGTTGCAAGAGTTAAAAGGAATCTAGCATATTGTGCATTTAAAGAAGACAACTCGGAGTATAATCGGCGCATATATCATATGAAAAGAAATAGACTCAAGAATATAATATGGAAGCAAAGTTGAAAAGCAAGCATAAGTTTCTTTTCAAATTGTAGTCAGTCTCATTTGTGGTGAAGATTAAAAGCGGAAGGTGCCTTAGGACGAGGTCAAGAATTGTCTCTAGTGGATGTAGAAAAGTTTAATAGAATGTCCATACTACCACTTATTTCTGTGGGTTTCTGGAATAACCGCGTATGTTCATTTTTTGTCAGTTTTGAGTTAACGATGCCAAATATATTAATTTTTAAGGCTCCTTACATGTGTTCAAATTTTTTTTAAATGTTGACCATTTCTGAGTTTTTCTTTAAATAACGACGTAACTTAAATGTTTATTAAATTAATTTGCAGCACTAACGACGTGTGTCAACCTACGTTTGATCGCTGACAAATTATTTTCTCAAAAAACGACACATAGCGACATACGTTGTTATTAATGAAAAAAAAATGCAAAATAATTTTGGATTAGTTTTCAGTGTATAACCACTTATATAAACTTGTCACTATTATTCTTGTTACGTTGTTATATTCTCATCCAAAGTAACGCTAACTTTTGGTTGACGAACAAAAAAATTATTTTTGAAGCAACAACAACTTATGTCTACATGGGTGGTTGCATTGGTAGTTTTAGATTTCAAAGAAAACGACGTTTGTCGACATAAGTTGTTTTATCTGTACACACTTTAAGTGTAATTTACATATTATTTTTTCGTCCTTCTCTAGGATCTATTCCTCTGAAGATTTTTGACTCAAAATTTTATATAAAGTATTTATTGCCCATATCTGCAGGACTGTTAAATAAAATGTTCTAAAAACTTTATATCGAGCCCATAGTTTGAAATATAACGTTTTTTTGCTCCCCTGAACATTTTGATTTAATGACATACGCGGTTATTCTAGAAAACCACAGGTTTTTCGTTCGGAAAATTTTACATGCACCATTAACCCTTCTTTCAATGGTACTGGCATTTTAAATGCCATGCATAGCATTAAGGCAAATACCATAGGTTATGATGGTATATCTTTACGATTTCTCAAATTAATTTTTACCTGTATTTAACGTCACTTAAAGTTTATGTTTAATATTATTATTATTAGATGATGTAATCTTATTTCCCTCAGATCTCGAAAATTGGAAGTGTTGAGCTTATTCCTAAGATAAAATCTTCTCGTGAAGTATCTGACTACCGACCTATTAATATATTATCTTATTGTTCCAAAATTTTGGAGATAATTTTGAAGAATCAAATATAAGATCATTTACTTATGGAAAATTTGGTAAACAATTTTCAGTCAGGTTTTAGAAAGGGTTACAATACAACAGGATTAAACCTCGATGTAGTAGAAACTCTGAGACAAAATATGGATAAAACGTACAATTCTGTAGTAGTTTTCTTAGATTTTACAAGAGCATTTGATTCTTTCAGTATAAGTTTGCTTTTATCTAAGTTGTCTAATCGGTTCAAATTTAGTGGTTCGTCTTGAATTCTTTTTTAAGTGGGCGAAGTCAATATGTTGTTTTAAATGATAAAGTAGCATCGTCTCTAAGGACTTATAGGGGTGTACCTCAGGGATCGGTTTTTGTGTCCTTTACTTTTTATATTATATATCAATGATGTTTTTTTGCAAGTAGATTTTGGAACATGTTATACTTATGCGGATGACATACAAATAGTTGTAAGTGATAATGGAAACGGTCTTGATTATTTAAGGGTTCTTCAAAGTATTTTGGAATGATCTAACGGCAATTTTTTGACACTTAACCCATCAAAGACTAGAGCTATGTCTTTTGCACATAGTTCCTGTTTTAGTATTGATTTGTTTTTAGGAAATGAATCAATTGAATTCGTCTCTTATCATAGAACGCTTGGATTGTACATAGATCGAGATTTAAGTTTTGGTTTTCATATAAATCATATTGTTGCCACCATCTCTTTTATATTGGGGAGGTTTTATACTTTGGGGTGTTATCTACCTATGGAGGTTAAAAAAATTGGTTCTTTCTACATGTCTACCAATTTCTTTGTATGGTATGGAGATTTATAGTGGAACTTCCCAGCAGAATATTTTGAGACTCAAACGTTGTTTTAATAGGATAGTTCGTTTTATGTATGGGCTTAAATTTAGAACTCATATGACGTCTTATGTAATTAATTTCATGGGCTGTGATTTTCAAAGTTTAATCGGTACAAGGATATTACTTTTTATGTATAAGGGTAACCCCCATATTTAAGGAATTCTTCAAGAATTCTTCAAGAACACATATTTTTATACCACCACGTTTTAACTCATTAGTAATGAAAAGAGCTTTTGTTGTGAAGTCAGTAGGGCTATGGAATTCTGTGTTTAAATGTACTGAACGGAAGTTTTCGTATCATGTTTACAGATTTAAAAAGATTATAATTGAGAATATGTAAAACTCCTTATATGATGAGCTGCTGTCATCATTTTCCCTTTTAATTTATTTATTTAATTTATTAATATATTTAATTTTTTTATTCTTGATTTTTTGTGCATATGGGGATTATATACAATTGAATTATTGTATTAGTTTTAAGTTTTTACCCTGATTCCGTATTATATTTCTGGTTTATAGGCCCTAAGTGCTTGGGAAACTATTTAATAAATAAAATAAATAAAAAAGTGGGTTTAAGCAACCGCTATACATAACTGTATAATCCTTGGTTTAAATCAAATATGTTATTTTTGGTAGTTACAAACATCAGCACAAACTCATTATACCCTCACCAAATAGTGGTCTATAATATAGAAATGCCTGCACATTAATTATAACTAGCAGAGCCCAGCCCTCGAAATTCGAGTGCAAATTCTAGGAAATTTTATTTTCTCATTTAATAAATAATTTTACTAGAAACTAAAGGTTCTAATTCAACCATTTTTTCAATAAAATTCATTGAATTTCATTACAACTATTTATTCAACACACCGAGGATATATAAATGGGTTTTTTAATAAATAATTTTAAAGGAGCATAAATGTATGCTAATCAATTTTAGCCACACACTTCAACACAGGGCTTTTGATATTTATAATAAACAAACACACAGTATGCGTTTTATGTATGTGTTAGTAGCAACTTTAAATGACCATTACCCCAAAAAAATGTTCTATACGATGCAAATCTGTAAATCTGGTGGACAGCTAAAAGAAAATACCTTTAAAATGAGGTATGTTTGGTAAAAATCGGTTACTAACTACAATTTTTATATTGGTCACAAGTTATAATTGTAACTATTTGTTGTATTTTTCCATTCAACAAATCTCCCAAAAGACTGCCAAGACGTCATCTTCTTTTTGGAAATAACACCAAAAATGTACTTAACGATGTCAAATATCTCGGAGTTGTCTTGGAAAAAAAGCTTACTTTAAACAACATATTATGGCTACGTGCCAAAAAGCATTATGGCCACTACTAAAAAGAAGGTCATTTCTAAACCCCAAAAATAAAAATCTCCTCTTCAAATATGTTAAAAGGCCAATATTAACATACGCGTGTCCTATTTGGAGTGACGTTGCCAACTGCCACCTAAAACACTTACAAATTATACAAAACAAATGTCTTAAAATGATAAATAAAGAGTCGTGGAGGTATCCTACAAATTTTCTTCATAAAGAAACAGGTTATGACAAATTTATCGATTTCATAACAAGGATTAATAACAATTTCATAGCCAAAATTGAAAATTCCTCTTACCCACTGATAAGAGAATGAATAGAAATAACGTAAAATTAAAAAGAAATCACCAGATTGTAAATTAGGTGCTTATAGAGGTCCATTATTTCTAATAAACCTCCTATAAGCACATAAATATTTTCAGATAGTATTTGAATCTACTAAATCATATAAAGGTTTTTTCCTCCCATTTTCCATTAAAAATCATTTAAAATAAAATAAAAACTATCTAATATCTTTAGATCCTATATATTATTTGTTGGAATATCTATATGTAGAGATAAGATCTCATATGTAAATATCAAATTTGTTAAAATATGTCAGTAAAGGAAGAATATATAATTGAAAATTGAAATTGTAACTATTTTTAGAGGACTTATATCAGTAGAGGACTTATATCAGTTTGCCATTCCATTTGTAACGTATCGAAAAATGCATTTGATATATTCTTGATCTTTATAATAACTCGAGTCGATATAGCGATGTCCGTATTTCCGTCAGTGCGCTTGTTTGCCTGTACGTCTGTCTGCTGAAATCACGCTCATTCACAAAATAAACCATTTACATGGATAAAGCTATGATAATATTGTTTATCATTATTTCGGGCAGGTTGGTATTGAAAATAGTGTAAATCGGGCATCATTCTGCCAATATATGTTCAAAGTAATATGAAAACACCTCTAAAAAATGTTAAAATTTTGTGTATTTGTTGTAATAACTTAGTATTAAGTTTATCATCCATCCATTTAGATTATCATTTCATCTAGATTTCAAGCTACTAATTTACATAGAAAATTTAAATTTAATCTGTTTAGTCATTTTGACGTGAAGCTTACACAAGCAAGCAAACAAACAAAAAGTTTAATAATATTGTAATATATACAGAAACCGATACAAAATGGCTACCGAATTTATTGCCAACCAAATTGCTTTGAAGTTAATAAACTAATTTGGGTTGATAAAGATTACAATTCTATTATCTAAACAGGTAACATTGTATCATAATAGAAAATAGGTAACAGTTTTAAAAATTATGCTGATAAAATGTTGAAGTTTAAAAAAATTCGGTTGGTGAAATAACAGGAAAAGCAATTCCAAAAATATTGGAGGGTATCTTTCTTCCGCTATCAGCATTTAAAGATATTTATCGAATATTTTCTCACAATTTTATGACAAGTGAGTTTAGGTGAGTGCGTTAAAACGTATGATCATAAAGTGCAAGTACGAGTGTATATGAGATAGATGGATGTTCATAACTTCACGACCGTCCTAAGTAGAAAAATTTTCTATAGAAACAATCTAATCAATTAAAACATAACAATTACTATAATGTTTACAATAATCATTGATGAAGGCTTAATACCAGAAACCGGTCTGATTAAGAATATATACAGCGTAGTTATGATTTTTAGAAATATGTGCTCTCTTCTTCTCTACGCTATATTGAAAATGAGAAGTATATTTTAAGAAAGATAAAATTATAAAATTTACATGAATTAATTTCTGTGCACCACAACATTTCAAAGTTTACATAAATTGACATTATTTCATGAAAATTAACTAAAACGATTTTATTGCTATCTTTTTTTTGTGTAATTTTTCAAATATTTCCAACTTCTGCCTGGTTTTCACTCTGTCAAAAAATCCAATATGGTAGCTATTTCATTTTCGATGTCAAATGTTTCCAGAGGGTTGCAAATGACAAGACATTACAACCCGTTTTTTAACAACTGAAAATAATTGACATTGAAAATGACATAGTGAAAACCAGGTATTAGAAATGTAAAAACAAAGCAAAGTTACCCCATGAAAATTTTATAAATAATTGTAAGCCGATAGCCTAAGTTGCTAGTGCTTTAACTTTAAGATTTATTCTTATTTGAATTGTAATAAATATGAAATAAATAAATAAATAATAAATAAATAATTGTACCCTATATTACTATGTGGTCAAGGTACAATGACTTAGTGCAGTTATTTGTAACTACCAAAAATATTTGACTTAGACCATATTTATTATACCGATCAACTCAGAGTTGATTTAGCGATGTCCGTCCGTCCGTTCGTCCTTTTGTCTGTCTGTCCGTCTGTATGCCCGTCTCTCTGACCGTCTGTCTTCCCGTCTGTCTGTCTGTCCGTCTGTCTCCATGTAAACCTTGTAATCACTGGGTCTCAAATAGAAATTTATTTTGATCAAATTAAGTATATAAGCTTTTCCTGGCCAAAGGATGGCCGCTATTGAAATAGGTGAAAATCGGTTCATATTCGCACCTAGTCCCCATACTAATGACCCCTATGACATCGACTTAAATTGCCATAAGACCCAAATTATCAAATATATCTAGGTCAAATTTAGTTTGTTTGCGTTTATTATACCCATTAGTAAAAAAAATAAACCCTGTATGAGAATTCTTGATCACAGAGCCCATATACATAAATAAAGCTGCTTAAATCTATAAAAAAACAAATTATTGCGCAGTTTTTTCTCATATTTGATTTATATATGTTTTTGCAAAAATTTTTCAGATATAGCATCCGATATGAACTTTTTCATAACTGCAAGCAAAAAAATTAATAACAATGCCACTCAAATTTGGTTGATGCTTATTTTTTATATCCAGTTAGTTGGACCTGGGACCCCCTCTGTAAATGCATGGTGTAGAATATCATATAGTCGGTCTAGACCGAATAAAATTTTCTTACTGGCTTTTGGGATCATGATTGTCAAATAGAATCATTCAAAGTTAATTCAATTTAGAATTGACAGAATCCAAAATCTTTGAAATGTGATTCAAACATGCGTAATGATATTTTTATCTACTGCAAACTAAATTACAATAAAGATAATTAAAACCCTTTGAAAACGGTTTTTTTTTTAAATTTTCCTTAAAGTACCTCTTAGTTGAAATATCAGATCTATTAATTCTTCTATTTATAAGCAATGAACGGGTTAGCCACACCCTTCAGAATGTACTAAAAATTGGTACAAATGAGATATATAAAAATTATCCTAAAATTTGGATCACTGACTTTTGAGTACCCGAAATATGGTGACGCCAAAACTAAAACATCATTAAAATTTCACAAAGCTTTGTCAATATTATAACGATTAATTTAGTAATTACATACCGCTTTTAGCGAGGGTATTAAAATCTCCTTTTATATAGCAAACGAATTTTTTTTGGAAAATGTCAAAGGTCATAATCATGTCATTTTGTAATCTCCTTTTATATGGCAAATGAATTTTTTTTGGAAAATGTCAAAGGTCATAATCATGTAATATTTAGCTTGTGACATTTAAACATTTCTCAAGTAATAAATGTTATTGGCGATTGCCTTATCATTACTTGTGACAAATTTAAAGAATGAGTTTTTATTGGTTATTGAGTTATAAACAAAATTTCTGAGAAAATTATAAGATTTTTTATATAAATTTAAAATTTTTTAAATAAAAATATAGAGTGTTAAGAGTGTTAAATTCGGCTATGTTGAATGTATTATACCCTCCACCTGTTATAGTCATTATTTGGTACGGTGACCATTTTACAATAGTTGCCGATACCCTTAAATTTTAATAAAATTTCAAATTAAAGTTAACTGTTTCTCATTTTTGACCAGTATTTATTATAAGTAGCAGAGTCCAGCGCTCGAAACTCGGGTGCAAATTCTAAGAAATTTAAATTTATTCATTCAATTTTGCTTTCAATTTTTTTTAATCTATATATAAAAAATTTATGAATATATAATAAAATTCATTAAATTGTGAATTTTATATATTATAAGTATTTGATGGACATTCAGAAGAAATATAAATGGAATTTTTAATAAATAATTTTATAAGAGCTAAAGGTATGCTAATCAATTTTAGGCAATTCAATTTTGAAACCATCAATAATAAATGCACAATCGATGCATTTTGAATTTTATTATTTTTATTAGAGTTGGTCTGATTCCATATGAGAAATACTAGTATCTGAATATGATTAAAATACTTAAAGTTTCTAATCAAAGAATTTTTCTACATCAAAACATGATAAATTGTGTAAAAAAATGTTAAAATAGGAGAATTGGAAAAGTTTTAAAAATGATAAAAACTTGTAATATTTATATGTTTTGATAACTTCATATTAATCATACATATTAAAAAAATTTATGAAAACTTATCCGAGTCTGCCTGGCCATTCTATCCGGCCGATCTCCTTCATTTTTTTTGAATGAAAGGGATTTAGACACAGATATGTCATCAATCATTAAAATTTACTCAACTCCCACCTTACTCAAGTTATACTCAAACGCGATTTTTGAAGATTTTTTTTCAATATTTTCCTTCACTCAAACCTCTATAACTAGAGTTCTAATTAACGTAGGCTGTTGAAACAAGTCTAAGAATACCTAGTGAGCTATTATCTGCTTAAATTCGTTGAGTTTCATCAAAGTTATGTGTGCAGAATCAACTTTACATAATGTAATTATGTAATATAATACGAAAATTAACGTACAGATTAACTGTTTAAATTCGTTGAGTTTGAGGAAAGTTATGCATGCACAATCATCTTTACATTTAATTTTTCCAAGATTTTTTCAATATTTTCCTTCACTCAAACCTCTATAACTAGATTCTAACTCATGTAGGCTGTTGACACAAGTCTAAGAACACTCACGGCTCCTCATAAAAATTAATATAATATAATATAATGCTGCGGAGCAGCACGGGTCTCTAGTAGTTCTTAAAAGAAAGAAAATTATGAAAATCTGATTAAATTTTCTCATTTTGTTATTTGGCCAAGTATTTAAATATTTTAAATTGATTAATTTATTGAGCTAATAAGGCCTAAAGTGTCCTGTGTAAATAAAACAACGTTTCTTTACATATTTTCCGACGTTTCGTCTATATTTGTAGACTTTATCAAGGAAGTCGTAATATGAAACTATTTTCCTTCACATTGAAACGGAATTGTACATAAAACAAAAAAACATAAAAACATGAATTTAAATAAATACACAAAACTTAAACTAATATCACAGAAAAGTTTTACTTAATAGGGCTTCACATTGAAACGGAATTGTACATAAAACAAAAAAACATAAAAACATGAATTTAAATAAATACACAAAACTTAAACTAATATCACAGAAAAGTTTTACTTAATAGCCCTATTAAGTAAAACTTTTCTGTGATATTAGTTTAAGTTTTGTGTATTTATTTAAATTCATGTTTTTATGTTTTTTTGTTTTATGTACAATTCCGTTTCAATGTGAAGGAAAATAGTTTCATATTACGACTTCCTTGATAAAGTCTACAAATATAGACGAAACGTCGGAAAATATGTAAAGAAACGTTGTTTTATTTACACTGGACACTTTAGGCCTTATTAGCTCAATAAATTAAATTTTATTTTTATTAAAATCTATAAATAGTTATTTAATTTTTCAACTCAATGTGGTCATGGTATAATGACTTTGTGCTCATGTTTGAAACTACCAAAAATATTTAACCTGAACCTATCTTTTATTATACCGATCGACTCGGAATCACTTTCTGGCTCAATTAGCGATGTCCGTCCGTCCGTCTGTGTGTCCATGTAAACATTGTAATCAAACTACAGGTCCCAAATATGAATATGTTTTGATGATATTTAGTGTATTCAGACCTAGTCTCCATACAAATGATCTCTATGAGATCGACCCAAATTGCCATTATATCCAAACTATTATATAGATCTCGGTGAAATTGGGGCGTGTGTGTTTATTATTTTTCGACCTATAAATATAGCATCTAATATAAAATTTGTTTCAAATCTGACGGCAAAAAAATTATTTTATTTATTTGTTTTTATTTAATCAATAGTTTTTCAAGCCCTTAGGGCTACAAACCAGAAATATAATATGGCATCAGGGTAAAATCTGAAAACTAATACAATAATTCAATTGTATATAACCCCCCATATGCACAAAAAATCAAGAGTAAAAAAACTAAATATAATATTAATAAAATTAAATAAATAAGTTAAAAGGGAAAACGATGACAGCACCTCATCATATAAAGAGCTTCTACATATTCTCAAATATATTCTTTTACATCTGTTAACATGATACGAAAATTTCCGTTCAGTACATGGAACCACAGAATTCCATAGTCCTACTGAATTCACAACAAAAAATCTTTTCATTATTAATGAGTTAAAACGTGGTGGTATAAAAGTATGTGTTCTTGAAGAATTCTTGAAGAATTCCTTAAATATGGGGGGATAACCTTATACATGAAAAGTAATATCCTTGTACCGATTAAAGTTTGAAAATCACAGCCCATGAAATTAGTTACATAAGACGTCATATGAATTCTGAATTTAAAACCATATACATAACGAACTGTCCTATTAAAACAATGTTTGAGTCTCAAAATATTCTGCTGGAAAGTCCCACTATAAATCTCCATTCCATACAAAAAAATTGGTAGACATGTAGAAAGAACCAATCGTTTTCTAACTTCCATAGGTAGATAACATCCTAAAGTATAAAACCTCCTCAATATAAAAGGGATGGTGGCAACAATATTATTTATATGAAAACCAAAACTAAAATCTCGATCTAAGTTCTATGATAAGAGACGAATTCAATTGGTTCATTACTAAACACAGATCAATACTAGAACAGGAGCTATGTGAAAAAGACATAGCCCTAGTTTTTTATGGGTTATGTTTCAAAAATTCCCCATTTGACCATTCCAAAATACTTTGAAGAACATTACTTTTTTTATTTTGTATAAATAAGTAGGTACTTTTTTTTTAAAGAGAATGTGCTATTTTATTACCATTCGTTTTCTTTCATATTGATGAATTTTTGCTTTTATTTTGAGATACTGTCATACGACATTTTAGCAAAAAGTATTTGGCTAGACTAAGCAATCATATCAACCCCACGGCTATTGCCTTGTTAGACGTAATTAAAAGACTGAAGAGATACCACATCCTAGACCTTCCTTTCCGAAGCTACTCGTAGTAAAAGTATTTAATATAAAATGTCATCAACATCAAAATTTTTGTTATTTCGAAAAATCTGTTTTTGCCCTTTATTACTTTTTGTTTTTTTTTTTTAAACAAACTATGTATAAGTAAAATCTTTGTTAATAATGTAAATAATTCTTAAAATTTTGCGGTAAATTTAAATCTAGTTATTACCATACTCATATCATGTAAAAATGTATGTAGCTTTAAATTTAAGATTTAATTATCTGAACTTATAGTTGTACTTACAAACATCTACCAATGTTATCTTATTTGCTTATTATATTAATATATGTAGGTATATTGCAATTTAAAAAAAGATACAAAAAAAATGAGATAATATTAAGAAAAGTGTGACAATACCAGCCTAAACTAATTGCATACATACACGCTCATTAAGCTAACGCTACATACACAACGACCAAAATAACAACTACAACAATTATAGCTACCACAGACAAATAACAAAATCAAGAATAACAACAATAACAAGAACAACATAGAAATCTCATATTTTTGCAAGAGCTTTTTTTTTAAATTTTCATAAAAATTTCGGGACCTAGCTAAGAGATTTTGATGATTTTGAACAGCGACCAGTGAATCATTTGCACTAAAAATGGGACAAGCGGACATCGCTATATCAACTCCGCTTTTTATAAGGATCAAGGCTATATATATTTTGGAGGGTGTAGAGGGAATAAAAATAGTTCTCGAAGCTCTACTGCAACTAAATCTTTCAGCATTTTACATTTATAAGTTGCAAAAGGAAACAGTTAATTAAATACGCAAATATAAAATCTAATCTACAATATACATATATGCAAGGCGATTTCTTGTGCCATTTTCTACACCGTCAATTACTTACCGATTTTAACAAAAATATACCATTTGCAAGGAATTTCTTTATAGATGTTCACCACATTTGCAGATGTTCACCATCTGAAACATTTTTATTTGAGTAAAATTAATTTAAAATTGTTATTAAAACATACATTTAATACACATTTTAGCTTCAAATAAAAATTATATAATGCTGTGTGAGTCTTTATTGAATTTGTGTTGAATTGTGAATTGGCTAAAATTGATTAGCATACATTTAGGCTCTTATAAAATTATTTTTGAATGAAAAAATAAAATTTACTGGAATATTTTCTGCTAGTTTTAAAAAAATCTATCTTTTTGATTGTTTTATTTTTATCTGAAGAATATTAAAAGCTCACTCAGCAACAACATTTATTTTTTAAAATAATTAAAAAATATTACTTTTTATTATTTATATCTTAGAAACAAAGAAAAGCTCACTTATTACATTTACCTTAAGTGTAGATAAAAAAAAAATTAGGCAACAGCACATATTTGGAAGTTATTATTTTTTAAGATATTTCTTCACGAAATTTTGATCATCACTAATGAAGATAAGGCACATGCCATTGTAATAACAATCTGAATATCTTTTAAATAAGACCTTAATTTGAGTAATAGGTTAATAAGTTCTGAAGACAAACTTAAATTTTTTAGAATACTTCATAGAGTTTATTTTTTCAATTTTTCACATTTCATGCTTACATATTTCATAAACTTTTTAAGATTTAGGGCCTTTATTATATATTAAATATATATCTTACTTAATTTTGCGAGGTAGAATTTTCGTGCTATATTTTATCAAATTGAAAGGCTAATAAAGCTGATTTTTTTGCTCATATATTTTCATATACATATATTCAAATAAGTTTATTTCATAAAATATTTTAAAATTTATAGTTTGTATATAATAGTGATAAATTAGTTATAAACCAACAAAGCTAAAACAATAAGCAATAATTCTCATATTAATCAAAAGACTTAAGCAACAAACCCTTTTTTTGTCATAGCTTTGAAACCCAAGACGATTGCATGAAAAATTAATTTACAATAATAACAACTATACGGACATATACCAATAACGTACAAGCAAACTTATTAAAATATTCAAAAGTAATAACAATAAAGAAAAAATAAAAACACCTACGTAAATCTATCATAGCCAATAATAATTAATTTAAATTACCAGCAATTACTTAAAACCCATAGAAGACAACTACTAAGAGAAGTGATTGTTGTGAGATCAAACTCAAACATAAACTAATGAACATTTGAAAATTAATTGAAATAAAAATAAGTCATTACAAATCACAAATATTCGTACTTATTTGGATTGGTAGTGGTAAACCACACGTTTGAATAGTAACTTTATTTTGAAGAAAAAACTTAAAAACAACTTGAAAAAAAATAAAAAAATTGAATAACATAACTAAAAAAATTACAATTTAAATGGTTATAATTGCTAACACCACACACAAAGTTAAATATGAGCTCAATGTGTGTTTTAGATAAATAAGTGATTTAAAAATACAAAAAAAAGTACAAAAATAATTTGTGTATGCTTGAAATTTTGTCTGTATACGTATTTCTTAGCCATAATATATGGCAACGACAATAATATGTTTAAAATTTGTTAAATTTTCAATATTTGGTGACATAAATACATGTTGCTTGATTAATAAATATATAAAAATTACATATATGTAACATGGAGTGCAGGCCATATATGTTTTTTTTTTATTTTAAGGCTTGTAATTCAAGCTAGTTTGTTGTATTTGCAATATTTTAGATTAGCTTTAGAAAAAGAACATAATAGAAAATCAAATTTCCTACAACCTTGAAATACAAAATTTTCATATATAATCAATACAACCATAAATAAAATTAAATTAAATCTATTAGCTAGATTGTAACAATTTTAGTCTGTTTATTTAATCAATTGTTTATTGAAAATTCAATTTAATAATTCCAACAAATTTCAATTTTATAGGTGTGGGGGTGACACATTTATTTGCAATATTTTTTTTGTTCTTTAATTCTCTAGAAAGATTTAAATCGAAATGATTTTTGTTATTGGTTTCATTTTTATTTTTTGTTTTTTTTTTTGGGTAAATGGAAAAATTTCATGAGAATTTTATGACATGTCATGACATGGTTTTAATCTTTAATATTGTCTCACAAATATTTTCAAGTTTCATTTGTAGATTGCATTTGTGTTTTTTCTTTTTATTAATTTTTGTAGTTGTTGTGTGTTTGTTGAGTCTGAAAATCGTTAATTTTTTGGGGATTAACATTTCAAGAAAAAAAAAAAAAACGAATCATAAAATTGCCATTAGTTTTGTGTTATAAAATTCTAAGAAATTTTTAGCTTATTTTAAAAATGAATGAATTTTTTTCTATCTGCTCCTTATAATTTATTAATTTTTTTTCCAAGTTTTAAGTCTTTTTGAAAAATATATTAATTTTGATAGATTGACAATGAAATATCCTTGCAGTGAATTCGGAATTAAGTAAATCATTAGTTACTGTAGTGAAGACATCAGAACAAAAATATTTATGACTAAGTATAATATCTTTATTTTTTAGTGTAAAAAAATACGTTTATGTCAAAAACTGGAAATTTGACACGTAGTGTGCGACAGAAATTAAATTTTTAGTATTCTTTATTTTTAACATTTTTTTTATTTACGTTAATAAAAATAATTCTCTGAAATATTGTATTTATGCAAATTTTAAACTTGGATGTTCGTCGTCTAGGTTATCGCAACCTCTGATAATGAAATCAAGTTTTTAATATTTTTTTTATATTCTACTTGTTCACAATTAAAGAGACTAGCAGATTCCAGCCCTCGAAATCCGAGTGCAAATTCTAGGAAATTTTATTTTTTCATTTAATAAAGACCCGAAAGGTATGCTAATCAATTATAGCCAATTCACAAATCAACACAAAGAAACAAACTCACACACATAGCATTGTATAATTTTATGTATGTGTTAGTAGCAACTTTAAATGCAATTTACTCAAAATAAAGGAAAAAATTTAAAAATCTGTAAATTTGCAAAACGGCTAAAAGGAAATACCTTTCAAATAATATACGCCTGGTCAAAATCAGAATAAAACGGTAGAACAAAGCATCGGTCACAAAAAATCGCCTAGCCTATTAATTCACAATTAAAGAGATCATATCTGAGATCATAAACTGAGGACTAATATGACGAATATTCATTGTAAAAAATCAATAATCAATAACTGAAAATTTTATCAAAGAATTTAAAAAAGTTAGACTTTTTCATTTATTACGAAATAAAGTTCATGAATTAAAATAATTGGTCTTAGGTCCAACTAATTGGATATGGAATAGAAGCATATACTAAAACTGAGCGGAATTTTCATTAATTTTTCTGCTTGCAGATCAGAAAAAAATAATATTGAATGCTACATTTATAGGTCGAAAAATGGACTAATTCAGACCAAATTTGAGAAAACTCTGTGCGATATTTTTGTTTTTGATAGTTTTAAGTGAAAATCGGGAATTAACTTCATATGAGGCCATGACTAAGAATTGTCTACTAGGCTTTATTTTTGGACTACTGATAAATGGATGTAATAAACATACACAAGCCCAATTTGACCGAGAGCTATATGATAATTTTGATAGTATGGAAATTTAAGCCGATCTCATAGGGTCATTTGTATAGGGACTAGGTCTGAACATGAACCGATTTTCACCAACTTCAATAGCATTCATTCTTTGGCCGATAGAAGCTTATATACTAAAATTCATCAAAATATATTCATATTTGCTGCCTGTAGTTTGACAAAGTTTTCATGACACGAAGACGGCGACAGACGGACGAACGTAAATCGCTAAATCGACTCAGAAAGTGATTCTGAGTCGATCGGTATAATAAAAGCACAATGTCATTATACCCTGACCACATAGTGATATAGGGTATAAATGCACATTAATTATTGTCTTGTTGAACAGTTTCAGGAAGTGAATCTTTGACCGATTGGTCACGTTTCAGACTAAAAATTCGTAGTGGATTTTTTCGGGTATAGTGTCTTTATTGGACAGCATTTTGAAGTCGTTGTATTTTATTTTAGAAATTTTAAAAATTATCGTCATATATTATATTAGGGCCATTGGCCACAATTTCAGTGCACCATCTAAATCGTGCAATCGAGTTGAGATTAAATTAATTTATTTCAGATTGATCAAAATATCCATATTTTAGTTTTATAATAGAGTTACTTTTTCAAATGAAGCAGAACGTAAATTTGGAAACGATATGTTCATTGAGTTGGGAATCTTCGCCTGCAAAAATGTCATTCAATCTTTGAAAGCAAAATGATTCATTACAATGGAAATATAAACTGATGGATTAGTTAGTGCATTATATATTATTGTATACCATTCACTTGAAGCCCGAACAGTTCAACTGTGCATAAATAATTTAATAGTGATATGAATGGCGTAAGCATGCATCATAGTATGCCCAGGAAATAAATAAGTTATTATTTTGTTGGTAATATAATTTAGATTTTCAGGAATATAAGCTAGGTGGGCAAGAATAGCTCTATTTCGATTATGACCTGCGCAGCTGTCACAGTAAACACTGATTGAAGAGTAAGTTATTCTTTCATCCCAAGTTTTAAGTATTGAAATTCAATTGTGGGTATTTCATTACATATACTTTTTCCTTTCTCCCATCAAAAAGTAAAATAACAAATTCTGGTGCCAGTTTAATAAACGCTTTCATTATAGCGTGCATATTTTCGTGAATGGAATAATGTTATGCTTTTTCCATCAGGTGTACTTAAGTTCTTTTGAAAGTCAAAGCTAGCACACAAAAGCGACATATTAGCTTTACATTGTTTCTATAATAATAATAAATTTGACCTGTGATTTTGCGTGTACTGTGTTGTCAATATTTATTTATATTTTTAAAAATTCTGTGTAGTAATGTCCAGTTTTTTATTTACAAATAAATTTTACAAATTATATTCCCTGACGATGTAACAAAGAATCGCAAGTTAAACTGTGATGTAGTATTTAAGATATTTAATTAGAAATTATTAATAATGTTAATTAGTATTTGTCGCCAGATTTTATAACAAATTTACGCTCCTGAGGAAGTTTCAATAAAGCAAACGAAACGTCGAGCAGAAACATGAATTAAATTGATTTTTATTTACACATGAAAACTGATTATTGACCAAAATAGCCCGTAAGGTAACTCCCCTTTTTAAATCTAAACTAAAATCCGTTAGATTTGTCTTTATCTCTCATATACACCTTCTGTTGACTCAACTTATTTTTTCGATTCACTGCCTTTTTGTGCAAGTGGAATCCAAATGAAAGTTGTTTTTAAAAACGCTGCTAAAAACTTTTAACGACAACTGAGAGGATTCCTGGTTTAAAGTTTACAAATGCTCAATATAGCACTGACAATTCCTTTTTGTATATCGAAACTCTCCAGGCAGATATAACTTATTGCCTTTATTGTGACAGTAATGTGGGTAATTGTTTTGAAGGGTTAATTTAGCTTCATCAGAATCAGACCTATTGTGTGGAGCGGCTTTCTTTATATTCTTATTAAAGGTGTTTGAATACTGTTTGTTAATTCTTACAGATTTTACCATTATTCGAGAAATGTGCAGCGTTTCCAACAAAAATTTGCCTGCGCACTTTGTGGCTAGTATTCTTAGAAATAATGAAATAATTATAGCTGTACTGCCTTTTATTGCCATCTCCACTTGTTTTCGAATGCTCACTCGCTTGATACATGTAGTCAAGCAGTATTTCTATTGAATTTTGTTGCCAAATCCCCAAAAAAATTCATTTATTTGTAATCGATCTAATTTGGTGAGCTTATCGCCACATGAGTTTCCACATTTTTTAGGCTGAACACTAGTATCATGGGTTTTCAGTTTCTGAAGCCTGTTTGGTAATAACTTTTGCTTTTTATAACCGCTATTTCCGACACACGTTTCTTCTTCAACTTCATACCTAAATTCTGTAGTATTTGTATTATCATGAAATTCATTAGAATAGTCATCAGAATCGCTGTATGGAAAGAGACCATTTTGAGCTGAATACTAAAACCAACATTTTCATATAGCACCAAAAGCAATATCGGACAAAAAAAAAACACACTTACCTTTGACATATTGCTCGAAGAATTATAAAACACGAATTTATTATTCATTTGTAATATTATCGTGATATTACTCTAATCGCTTTTATTGTTTTGTTAAACAAAATTTTATTAAGTGACACTCCGCTGTCAGGAAAAATTTAAACAACAAGCAATGTCCACCTAAGATAAACGGTATTTAATACACCGATGAATTTTTGATAGATGATGGAAATGATGGCAAATTATCGATTTTCATCAAAAAACTAAAATCGATTTTTTGTCTGTTATGGGGGGTTATGGCTCGATATGTTAATACTAGTTGTTATTTATAAAATTATCCACAATATTTATAGCATTTATCGATAATTTAAAAATTCTATTTTCTTGAATTAATCGGTGTATCGGTTATAGATATTGCAATCTTTAATTGAATTGAGCATTTTAATTAGTTAGCATTGAACATTAATAAAGTTCTTGGTTTTTTCAAAACTGATTTAAAATTACCAAACATAAAATTGTTACTAAAATTTTAATACGAATAAATATTTATATTTATATATTTATTTATTTATTGTGCATTCATGTACAGCAAGAAAAATTATTCTTATTATTACAGTACAGGATTAATTAATTATAAGGGTACAATGTGCTAATTAATTATTTATTAAATAAAATAACAAAAGAAGATAACAAAATACAAAAATTTCATAGATTTTTCTATGCGAAATAATCAAAAATTAGTTTTTTAAAAAGTCTTGCATGACTTGTTAGTTAATAAGTTTATGGAAGTCCATTCCAAAGACGAACTCCGTGCACAAAGAATTTCTGTTCTGAAACAAGTGTCCTATGAATAGGAATTATGAGCTTTCTTCGTCCATCAGATCTGGCAAATTGCAATTTTTCGAATAGAGAGCTAGGTTTGTTTGTGTAAATAATTTTGTGCATACAAATTGTAACTCTTATTTTTAAAAGATTATGAAAAGACACGGCAAATAATCCTACAGAGAAGGGAGTCAAAAGTAATTTTAAAAAATCTGAAAATTTTTATCTTGTTATGGCGCTAAAGCCGGACAGATACGAATTTTATCTGATTTTATTTAACAGGAGGACTATATATATATAATATATATATATTATATATATATTATATATATGTACAATTTTATAATTATAGATATAAGCAAAGTAATGCAAAATTTAAATCTGGTGTTAACTTTTTCGTTCCAAGCAATATCTGCTATGATATGTATATATTAATACGTGAAGGTAAATTTTTAGTTCCCTTTTTAAGCAATATGCGGGCATGGAGGAGTGTGAAAATTGGCATAGTTATAGTTCATATGGAGGAAAAGCTGAGAATGATAAAATTTATGTTTAATCTGTCTTAAAAATATATTAAATTAAATAAAATGCGAACGATTTAAATTATATATCAGACGCTCTATGTTGAATTGTGAATCGCTAAGAGTGATTAACATACCTTTAGGCTTATTTAAATGTTCATAAATTGTATATATAGATTAAAAAACATTGGAAGACAAAAATTTAATGAAAAAATAATATTTCCTAGAATTTGCACTTCGAGTGCTAGGCTATACTAGTCGAATATATTCGACAAAAACAGTGAAAGGGTTAAACCAAAAACATGACGAATAATATTAATATATGCAACATTGAGTCGACGTTTGCTCGAGGAGTCGCAATTAGCAAAAATTTCACATCCGTACAAAAGTCCAGGAATAATATACGTTTTGGCTAGTAGAATTCTTACCTTCAAAGGTGTGAAAATTGGGTTGACCGAAGAGATTTTAGTATAACGTAAGTTTGCCCAACTACATTCTTTATATGATTTGACCGCAATAGAAAGATGCTTAGGGGGTGGTACGGTTTTAAAAGCGAAAAAAGGCGTATTTTCATAATTTTTTCTGAAAATGTGAATAATGTTCGATTATATATTTCATATACATATTTTAGTATAACATTGAAGAATCTTTGATAAAATTTTCAATTAAAAATTTGAATAAATAAGTAAGTGAAAAACTCGATTTTGTTGCTATAAAAATGGTTAAGAAAATGGAAAATAAATAAACCCTTCGTGGTTACCTGGTGATTTATTTCTAGAAATAGTGTGTAAAAATTTAAAAGAATCGGCCAAATAGGTTTTCAGTTATGATATTCACGGACTTCAAACATGTTATTGCGAGAAAATCGATTTAAAGTTTTTTAAAAACTGATTTGTACTAGTATACGATTAAATACTTATTAATAAATTCTTTGCTTTTTAAATCGAAAAATTAATATAAAACATAAGTCTCGATTTATATTTTTTAAATTTTAATTAAAATTATTTTGGAATTCATCTGATTTTTTTCTTACATCAAATTGAGTTTTTTTAATGTTAAATTAAATATTTTTTATTTTAGAGGTTTTTTTTTTTTTTAAATTGATATATAACAGAACTTAAATTATCAAAAGATACGATTATATTACGATAATTGGTTTATGGAATCTTAAATTTCTGTGATGTCTTAATTTTCAAGTTCTTCTTAGCTCTGATATTTTTCTGACGATCGACTTTTATCAACGACATCGCTCGGTATATTATAAGTGTAACAGCATCGATTTTTAATTTCAAACCTTCATTTATATACGTTTTACAGAACATAACAACTTGGATTTTATTTTGTTCAAAGTTTGCTTTTAACTAAAGCCATTAAACTAAACAAACGTTCAACTTCGGCTTTTGAGAAAGACAAAACTAATAAAGACAATATAAATATTGATAAATCTTTAAATGGATTTTCGCCAATAGAATTTTTGTTAACTTCAATCCATAAAGAGGTTGTATTCAGTGTTGTATCCCAATATTGTTCTGTGATATAACTCCATTGGATTTGAATTATTTCAGTTTCAGATGGTCTAAATTTAAACTCTTCTAATATATTGGTTATCGGTTCTTTTATACGGTTTAATGTGTTTTATATTGAAAATTATGGCATTTTTTAATACAATAATATTTTTTGGCAATCGACTTTTTAATTCATTAAAAACTGTTCGTGGTGTTTACATTCTTCTATATCAAAATGTTTTGTTATATTTGTTGAAAGAAACGAGCAGAGTGGTAAAAAGAGTAGTACACAAAATTCTCGTATTGCACTTTGAGAAATTAAAAAATATCAATACCATTAAAATTAAAATTATATATTCAAAAATAATGAAAAAAATAAAAAAAAGATGATAAAAGCAACTTTTTATTAATAAAAGATGCTAAGTTAGCATCTAGCACCTTTTCATAAATTTTGGATGCTAAACGACAAAAAAAGTTGCTAAATCTAGCAACTAAAATGCTAAAATGGCATCTGTAGCAGATTCCAACCCTAGAAATTCGAGCGCAAATTCTGGGAAATTTTATTTTTCATTAAATAAAGACCCCAAAAGTATGCTAATAAATTATAGCCAATTCACAAAACAACACAAAAAACAAACTCATTTTTATTACAAACACATTAATAAATTTAATAAACACATACATAGCATTGTATAATTTTATGTAAATGAAATTTACTCAAAATAAAGGAAAAAATTTAAAAATCTGTAAATCTGCAGAACGGCTAAAAATAAATACCTTTCAAATGATAAATGTTTGGTCAAAATCGGGATAAAACGGTAGAACAAAACATCAGTCACAAGAAATCGCCTAGCCTATTAATATTATAGATATCAGGAACAATGGGTGGTTGTTTATATCGTTTACTTATCATTAAACTTTTAGATTTTAATGGGTTTAAAAAGAGCTGGCCGTAGACCAACAATAGATATTATTTAAATACTCTTCGAGTTTCCTTATATTGTGATTAATTGCAATAGTCGGACTGCTTAAATATAACTGCACGTCATCAGCGTACATATGAATGTAGAAGTTATGAAGGCAGATCGTTAGCATAGAAAGAAAAAAACAAAGGCCCTAGGATGGATCTCTGGGGCACTGCTCTCGTAATATTCAACATTGTTGAGTTTTTATTTTTCACGTAAATGGATTGGGTACGATCAGATTGGTAGGATTGAAGCAGATTTACAGATAACGAAGAGAAATTTAAAAGATGTTTCAGTTTGTTATATAGCATTAAGTGGTCGAGAGCATCGAAGGCCTTCGAATAGTCAAGTAGGATCAAAAAATTTACTTTATTATCATCCAGTTCCTGCCTTATGTTTTCAGTTACTTCAGTCAAAGCAGTAACACATCTACGATTAGATCGAAAACCCGATTGTATATTCGACAACAAACCAATCTCATTCATATAAGTGGTAATTTGTTTGTGAAGGAGCTTTTCGAGTACTTTTGAAAAGTAACACAGGCGGTATTCGTTAGTAGGTCAAGAAACAGGAATTATTTCGGCATGCCTCCATTTGAAAGGCAAACTTCTTGTGTTTATAATTGAGTTAAAGAAATCTGTTAGATAAGGCAAGAGAAAGGACAGTAAAATCCTCACAAATGCTGGATGAATATTATCATGTCCGATTGCATTAGATTTAGCATCAATAATACTAAGATAAACATCTTCATGAGTTACACACGAAAATTCAAAACAATTAATGGAGTCATTATCATTGTTAAAATTGTAAAATGAGGAGCTGTTGTTGTGTACTACTCGTAAATTACTGAAGACTGAGTTTAACTCATTGACATCAATGCTGCTATCAACACTTTTAATGTATTTCCCTATACCAATATCACGGCCATGTTTCAGGTTTATTGTGAGTCCTTAGCGGACTCATAACGCTTGAATAGTAGACCGATTTAGCTTTTCTAATGCTGTCATTTACTTTTTTCCTTGCAGTATGGTAGTCTTTTTTGAGCACAGTAGTTTTAAATCGCTCGAATAACATACATCTCTGAGAGAAATTGACTGCTTTTTATTAGATGTATTAGATGACCATGGCTTTGCTTTGAATTTTTTGGATCGAGTTATTAAAGGAACTGTAGCATCATATAAACTTATTATGTTAGTTTCAAGAAAAAAAAGTTGATCATTTGCGGAGAACACATAATAAAGATTCTCCCAATTAATATCTCTTAAGTATTCATATAGTAACTTATAATTTAAGTTTTTAAAGTCTCTGTATGAGGACAAACAATTTGTGTCTCCATGGATATGATAATCATGAAAAATATGAAGCTAAAATTCGGTCATAAAGTAACACATCAGTTTGTAGCTCTTAGATTAAAAATTAAAAAAATCTAATTTGGTCTCTATTATGTGTTTTTATTCACAGAAAATATAATAAAAATTTGTGAAATAAAACGTGGAATATAAAAAATTAATTATTCTGTAGCTTATAACGTACAAGTAGATTAATTACATTTGATTATTTTAATGTTGTCTTATAGCACTTGACATGTATTTTAAATTGCTATAAAAATCATTAAAATAATATAATAAACGTATTTTTGGCTGGGCTTTTAAATTACACTGTTCAACAGCCAATCTGGGAGGGGGTGAATAATTTCCAGTAAGGGTGAAAGTACTAGGTTGGCGTTATTAGGCCAAACTTTTTTTAATGACTTTTATATTATTTACTTATCTTAATGTTTGTTTGTTTAGTTTTTCAGCTGCAGCTCAAGAATCAATGATGATTTCTAAATTTCTTTCTTCAGCAAATAGCTTCAGCAAATCAAGTTCTGCTAAATTTATCGAATTAAGTTTTCCCCTCTTTTAAATGAATTTTGTGAATAGTATGTTGTTATTTAGGGCGTACGAAAATTATTTATTAGTAGACTAGAAGAAATGTATATGTATGAAGCCCTTAACACATTCACTGCGAGTTGCGAGTGCGAGAAAAAACGAGAATGAGACAGTATGATTTTTTCTAATGTGGAAGCGAGAGCGAGGTTTTAAAAACACTCGCAAGGGAAATAGAATTGATTATATTTTCTGTGCAAGAAAAATCAGATGACAGGAGAATTAGCTGTATTTATGAACATATGACAGGAGAATCAGTGTATATTTATTGTATTGTGCATTGTGACTTGCGAAATGATAAGTTGTTTTGCTTGTAGATTTGTAAAATTGCAAAATTTGTAAAAAGCATTTTGATGATTTTGTAAAAGCACAATAGAAAAATTTTCGCATGCAAAAAGCTTATTTTTACTTGCACTCGCAACTCGCAGCGAATGTGTTTAGGGCCTGAGTAATATTTTTAATATTAAATCAAACAGACATAAGTATTTTTGTTCTATTTTTTGCATGGATATATTAATACAAACTAGCAGATTCCGGCGTTCGAAATTCGAGTGCAAATTCTAGGAAATTTTATTTTTTAATTTAATAAAGACCCTAAAGGTATGCTTCACAATTCAATAATTCAACTCATTTTAAATGAAGAAAGCATACTCAACACATTGACACAAACACATTAACAAATTTAATAAACACACACATAGCATTGTATAATTCTATGTATGTGTTAGTAGCAATATTAAATGATAATAACTACAAAAAAATGTTCCAGACGATGAAAATCTGTAAATCTGGTTAACAGCTAAAAAGAAATACCTTTCGAATGATAAATGTCTTGTCAAAATCGGGGTAAAGCTGTGAAACTTACATCGGTCACAACCAATCGCCTTGCCTATTAATATTATAGATTATTCGTTCAAGGCTTAGCTACAATATTGTTAGGAATAAAATGGGAAATCATCAATTGTGCTTGAGTTATACTGAAAAACTAAGCAAGCAGACATCACGATAAATAAGTAATTTTGACCTGAGAACGCCAAACCCTTTGGATATTTTACTAGACTGGCCTAATACCTTCACTCTGATTTGTAATTTCTCAACCCCCGGACAATGACGCCGAAAATGTTTAATAGTATTACCAGTATTTTTATGTTTACTAGCAGATTCCATCCCTCGAAATTCGAGTGCAAATTCTAGGAAATTTTGTTTTTTCATTAAATAAAGACCCTAAAAGTATGCTAATCAATTGTAGCCAATTCAAAAATCAACACAAAAACCAATTTCATTTTTATTACAAACACATTAACAAATTTAATAAACAAACACATAGCATTGTATAATTTTTTGTATGTGTTAGTAGCAAATTTAGATGCAATTTACTCAAAATAAAGGAAAAAATTTAAATATCTTAAAATCTGCAAAAAGGCCAAAAAGAAATACCTTTCAAATAGTACACGTTTGATCAAAATTGGGATAAGACGCTACAACAAAACATCAGTCACTAGAAATTGCCTAGCCTCTTAATATTATTTATTATGTTTATTTAGGATTTATGTGATTACACATGGGAACAAGGTTTTTGTTGATTAAGAATTGACTATTGTTTTTAAGGTTATTTGTCCGTTGTGTCCAAAATTAAGGCAGTTAGTGGAATAACTTGAAAACGGTTTGTTTATTACTTAATTTTTTTTAATTCTGAGAAACATAAAATAGTCTTGAACGTTTTTGTTTTTCAAAGGTAACAAGTACATCTTAAAAAAAAATTTTAAAAATCACCAAAAAGCGGTGAACCATTTTCAAGTTATTCCAATATATAAGTACGTAGTTGAAGTGCCTTAATTTTGGACATAACGGTATATCGCGAAAAGTCGAGCTGATAGATAAAACCAAGTGCAGACATGGATAAGGCGTCCCAAATAACCTTAAAAACAACATTCAGTTCTTACTCAACAAATACATATTACATAAACAGAACAGCAGCAAGCACACACATATTAAATAAATGTTATTTTTGTATGAAAGTCGCGATTTTTATCAATTCAGTTTTCTCAGCAAATTGTAAACAAAATCAAAAGTTGTGCACCGATTACAATGACATAACGCTCATTTGAATCGAAATATGTTTATCTAAATGTTTTTAGACCAAAACTATGATTTTTGTTGGAGTTTTATTTTTTATGAATTTTTAAAAAACAAAAAATTTTTTTTTTTAATTTTTTATTTTTTTTTTTCAAAACTTCAACGATATCTCTGAAACTACCGGGAAAATTTAAAATCAGTGTGAGCATGCCTTAAAGATAATATTGTTGGCGAATTTTTGGAATTTTGGATTTTTTTTAACTGAATACGGTGAACCGTTTTCAAGTTATTCCTATATACGTAGCTAAAGTGCCTTAATTTTGGACATAACGGTATATCACGAAAAGTCGAGCTGATAGAAAAAAACCAAGTGCACATTTGAAATCTGCGACCTCAAGTTAGTAAAAAATTGATACAAACTTCCAATCAGCACAAAAAAAGTTCAAATTTGTTCCCTTGTGTTATTTTCAAAGAAAATATTCCAGATTGGATGTAACCTAAATCAATAGATATTTAAAATAAAAGTAAAATTTTTTGCATCAGATTATTTGTCTTTTAAATAAAATGAAAATCCTGCCAGAAACTTAAATGTTGTGCAAATAATTTGAGATATTTTAAAAACAACATTTTAATAATTACTTTGCTAAATTTCCCCATGTGAACTATATTTCTTTTTAAAACAACAAAATAACGGTTGGAATTGCAAATATGTGTTAGTAACACAATTTCATATAAAATCTTTTGAAATCTCGAACAGAAATCATTTAAAAAAAAAACTTGTTATCATATGTATGCTTTTAAACGGTCATTGGCCCACTCGCACAAAATAATAATTCACCATTTTTTGAGGATGTGACCCTCATTTTTATTACATTTTTTTAGTATTGTTTTTATGTTAGAAATTTCAACACATACTTAAAAACTCAAAAAAGAACCCCAAAACATATGATATATATTATATGTATGTGTGTATATGAAAAAAGAAAGACTAGACCGAAAATAAGCGATTCTTATTTAATTTTTATTTTTCATATCATGTTGAACGTGTTACTTAAGGCTACAATCTTAGAAAATTTAACTTGTTAAAAATTTCTTTAACAAACAAACATAAAAGCCAAAAAGAAAAATAAATAATCTAAAGCGTACAGAATATTCAAAGTTTTAAACACGTACGAGTTCTTTCAGACTTTGATTGTAAGTTGTTCGTGTTGGTGTTTTTCTCTTGTTGTTGTTGTTGTTTTTGTTTGGCTTAAAACATCATTTAATTGATTGATGTTGTTAAGCATTTTTTTTTTCATATTACTTCTTATTTTGTGTCTTAAAGATTTTGATCGAAATCATTCAAATGTATCATTTCAGAAATTCTAAACATTAATTTATTATACTCTTACATACTCGTACGAGTCGTATATGTTTTATTAAGTGCGGGCATCTTAAAACAAGAATTTTATTTGATTGAATTTTTTTTTTAGAATTTGTTATGTGTTTTCTTTTAATTACAGCATCATCTTGTCATTTACGTAAATTTCAATTTTAACGTTTTTTTTTTAAGTTTCTAAGAAATCATTATTTCGGTAATCTCTAAATGATTTTTAGACATATTTCAATTTGGGTTTACAGAAAAAAACCCAAATTTAAAATATTAGTTAATATTTTAATTCAATATTTTTAAAATAAGCTGCCGATTATATTCTACATAAAGATTTGTCTAAGCGTATTCATTAGCTTGTCACTTTGCCACACATATAATGCAGTGAGGATTTAGGTCAAGATGATATATGATGATATACATGATGAAATATTCGTATAACGTTACTTTATTTTAGATTCTTAAAAAAAAAAAGAAATGTCGGTCATGGATTGAAAAAATTACAGCCGGTGATACCCTTGACCAACGAACAAAACTTGAGGTCATTAATTATGTTCCAAATACCATTTACAAATGAAGGAATGAGTAAATCAAGTTTTTATTCACACAGAAAAATAGATTATTTGTGGCTACTGTATAAATTGCCAAACGAATTTTGATGGAGTTTATAACCCAATTTGGTGGTTGTTATTGTTGCAATTCTATTGCATTAGCAATAAATATATTATCACTACGACCTCAACTTTCCTGTAGTAAAAAATTGAAAGTATACTCTTAAAACATACACTAAAGAGTATTTTTTTAAGCCCGATAAAACTTACAATTTTCAAAAATAACAAAAAAATTAATTTAAATCAAAAAAATTCCTTCAGTCGCAAGATCAATACATTTCATTAATATTGATGAAGCGCATTCTGCAAGTCCAATTTTGGGCCACTTTTTTGAGCATTGATGGCCATATGTCATGGATAACGTGGGCAATATTGGCCTTCAAGGAGTTAAGTATTGCTGATATATCAGCTTAAACCAGTGACCTCACAGGATATACAAAATTTACAGTAAGATTTCAGCAACTGTTTGGACTAGCTAGAATAGTGTTTCCACAAAACATAGATATTTTGCCTAAGAGGTATTTCTTAAAGAACGGTTTGTTGCACAATGGCTACATTTAAGGGTTAAGCCGACTTGCAAAATGAAGAATTTTGTTTTTTAGTGAACACATAATTTTGAAAAAAAAAAAAACACAAAACTTGTTTCGACCCGCCACACATTGGTTTGAATCGTGCTCAAAGTGAGGCTAAATAGGTATTCTAAAATTAATTGTTTCTAATAAAGTTTGGTATCGGGTGAAAGTATAAAAAATTGTGCGTCACTAATGATCTATATCAATGTTTATAGTTACTTACTTTTTCTGCAGTTCTGTCAAAGTGCAACAATTTTTTGTATTTTTCTTAAAGTGATAAAAATCGAAATTCAATAAAATTCAAGTGAATTTTTTTTATATTTAGACTATTAAGAGTAAAAATTTTATAATGGAACCATCAACCTCAGGTATTTTAACACATATTTAAGTAATTTTTATTTTGATGTTTTTTGTTAAAATATTTTTGAATTTTTTTTTAAAACTACAAATTTAGAGTGCAACTAAAAATGTTTGTTCTAATATTTGGTGATAAAAAAGTGTGCTATTTCGCCTATTATATTCAGAAAAAAAAAACGTGCGCGTTTAATGCCGTTTTTTAAATATTTACGGCCGTATTTATAATGAAAACTTATGCAGTACCTAGCATGAGAATTATTTATAACGCACTTGCTGCTGCGTTTGCTAAACTCAGATCAACAACCTTTCAACCACTGACTAAGTGTGTTAAAACAGCTGATATGTGGCAAATTAAGCAAAACAAAATATATAAATTATTATTAAGTGCAAAGTAATATTTTTTACTTTGCAGATCTTTCAAACATTTTTTTTACAAAATTTTCAAATTAAAATAATTTGTCGTAAACTTAATACTTGAAAATATAAATTTAAAACATTGAAGGAGTGAAATCACACAAATTTAAATGTAAACAGAGTTGATTTTCACTTTATCAGGTTGTATTAATGCAAAAAATATGATGGCATTACAAATTTCAGAGTTGTTTTTAAAGCTATTAGATGACAACAAAAAATTGATTATGAATAAACTATGTGCTAACTAAAAACTAAGGCTATTCGGTTGACTAGTAAGAACCTCGTTGAGCGCGACATGTAAATAGTAGCTAACTTTTCATTATGAATTCGAGGGTTAATGTTTAATGAAAAAACTTGTGATTTTTATATTTTTTTTGACTTTATTTTCTCTTTGTTTTCGTTATTACTCGTATAGTTATTGTTGTGTTACATTTGGTTAGAGATGGGCGCGTGAGTGAGATGACGTCATGCTTATTCACCATCAAATTTTAAAATTTCATGTGAATAGCATTTAAAATTGTTTCCAAATATACTGATATTCACACGTACATAACATTGTTTTTACTAACACATAGTATAGTATAACCGATGATGCCATTGAGTCGCATCAAAGGCAATTTAGAGAGAGAACTGCGTTGATTATTGACCAACCAAAACCAGGCTTTCGAAACTCAAACGATGGTAATACTGCAAGGCGTATATTTAAGAATGCTGAAATATCAGCAGAAATTACTAAAATTGATTTAGAGTTGATTAAAAATATTCAATATTTAATGTTTAATGAAATGTTGATTTTATCTTCTCTTTGCTTTCGTTGTTTCTAGTGGTATTGAGGTCAACATTGAAATATTTTCAAATTTCGCTAATAATACAGCTAGACTATTTGTTAAAAATTATCCATGGTATTATATGCCTCCTACTCTACATAAATACTTTATTCACGTGCTAGAAATTACATCACTTTCACCGTTGCTTATTGGTCAACTAACTGAAGAATCTCAGGCAGCTAGAAATAAGGTCTTCTAAAGTTACAGGGAGTACTTTTCGCATAAATGCAGTCAGGAAAAGACAATAGAAGACGTATTTAATAGATTTCTTTTAAGTTCTGATCCCTGCATTACAAGCATGAGAAATTGTTGTAAAAAAAAAATTGAACAAATGCCACAGTCCGCATTGGAATTACTTATTCTTCACCTCAGTGAAAATGACAATGGCGAGGACGATGAAGATGAAGATTAATACGATTAATTTAATGATAATCATGATGTAAATGTTTATTTTTTGTTAAATAATAAATTTGAATTAAATGATGATTAAAGCCAGTGATTTACAAAAACAAAATATCGCCAATCAATAAATTTTTTTTTTCAATATTTTTTTCGGAAATGGACGTTTTTATGTGTTTATGATTATTCATCAATAAAAAAAAGCAAAAATTCTTTCTAATAATATGTCTTTTTGAGTTAAATTTATAGAGTTATGGAATGTGGATAAAAAAATCTGATTTTAATTTTAAATATAAATACATATTAAATATTTATTCCTTTAATATTTCTGTAAAAAATATGTATTTTTCTAAAAGCACATTAAGGGTCTTATTCGCAATTTAATTTACTAGTTTATCGCTTTTTATTCCAAAGTTACAGCGAAAATTCTGAAATATGAACATTTTTCCCAAAATACAAAATGGTGCCTACCGGGTTAATAATAATTTTTTTTTTACCGTTTTGTTTTTCAGATAATGGCTATTTGTGTATTAATGAATACCCATTAATTAAAAATAACAATATTTTAAAATTACGACTTCCATGAATTAATCGTCATTTTGCATACCGTTCAACCCACTGTGCGCCGCCAATAAATTGATGATTACCCGGCGCCACCAACTATTTTGCATCGACTTATTGGCTTATACGAATAATATAAGCTTAGGCCCGTATTGCCACAGTTATTCTTAAATGTTATCCCGTAAAAAAATACAGAAAATCGTCAATGCAGGAAATAATAGCAAAAGAATACCATTTCTAAAAAAGTACCTAATTATTAATTAGAAATGAAATTACTATTAATAAATTTTATTAAAAATTAATCTAAGCAGTTTTCTTTTAAGAACTCTAAAATTACATGTTACAAGTTTTTTAATTTCGGAATTGTGTTATTTAGAATTGTTGGCACGCAATTAATCACGTTTTTATGAATTTAGGATATTTGTTTTGCGGAAATTTTTCAGATTATTTATACATACAATTTATTGAATATTATTTTCTGTGAATACCCGAATAATAAAAAAAAAAATTATTCTCTCCTAAAAGTGAAAAAATCCAAAAAATTTTCTAAACATTAAAATTCTGGTTAGCTGAGCCTTCCGCTAATTTTAACCGACACATTAAAATATTTGACGGATAAGTTGTAAACCGGATTTTGTCATTTGACTTCTATTTTTTATTTGAGAAAATGGATTTAAACATAATATGTTTATTAACCTAGCTTTTGTAATATTTGATTTAGAAAATAATCGAATACCCGGTTTGTTTCTGCTACAAATTTGTTTTTTTTTTTTTATCAAAAACATAAAATATTTACGAATAACTTGATGAAATGTTTATTTTAATGCTTAAAATTTATTTGGTGTCCGCAAATATATATTCATTTCAGTATGTAAAGATCAATTTTTAATTGTTTACAAAACTCTTTACTTTTCAAAAGTTGTAAGTATGTATAGTGTATATTATTAAGTCTTCAGTCGACATTGTCTAATTACTTATTTCAATTGTATTTTTATCGTTATATCTTTTAATAAATATATTACAGGGTTACGAAGCTAAATCAGACAAAAATTTTAACATTTTACATATATAAGGCAAAACTCAAATTGTCAAGATTTATTTTGAACTTTTTTTTTTTTTTGAAATATCGTATAATTTTTAAGCTCTCAAAACATTCCAAATAATGACCCCTTTGGGTATTCTAAAGCTGGCTGTGTTAAAAAAGTATTTTTCTTTGGGCTTTTATGAAGGGATCTGAATAGCAAATAATGGAAAAATAATGCCAGATAGAAGTTAATTCTTTACAGAAATAAATTATCATTGCTTTTGTAGAATAAACAATAAATAAGAAATTATAAATAATAACTGGTCAAATATTAAAGATAATTAACTTTAAATTTTAAATGGAATAATAATTCAATAATATTAAAATGGTAAATGTGTACATTGGCGATAATTTGAAATTTAAGACACTGTTGGAGGGTATTAAAGATTCAACACTCTGACTTGTTTTTATTTTGTCCGTAATCGGGTAAAAACCTAGGTCGACTATATGGCACCATACAGATTAGTGCTAGAGCTAATATTGCTTTCTTACTTTTTGATTGTTAAATTTATAATAAAGTTATTGTATACTAACAAAATTGAATCGAAATATCGAATAAATCGGTGATCAAGAGGGAAAAAGTACCTAAAGCTTAAAGATGATGGTAAGTCTTTTCGTGAAATAGCTCGAATCATAGGCATAACCCACTCATCAGTGCAGTACATCATTCAATTCGGTTTTGTTAAATTAGTTTCCCAAATTAGTCCTAAAATCAAAGATTCTTTGGCAAAGACATTAATGAAGATAACGTTCGCAAAATTTTATTATCGTGATCTTGTAGCACGTAGAATGCCATTCATTTCCGATTTGCATAGAACAAAAATTATGGACCTTGCAAATGAGTATGTAAATATGGCAGCAGAGCTTTAGTGCATTTTTTTGCATATTGGTTCTCATTTTTATGTTTTTTACCTGCATAAAATTTGTTAAGCGTCAAATGAATTAAGAAACTAATATATTAATCAATAATTTACTAGAAAAAAATAGTAATTCAGCGTAGATAATTTTTTCGTAGGAATACGGATACTTTTTCGAGAAAGTGTACAATAGGGTGGCCCTAAAACGTGTTCAAACTCTCGGTCGTACCCCCTAGAAATATGCCAATAGCAAAAAAACTGAGAATTACAAAGTTTTCGGCAAATCAAAACACATTTAGTCGTGCCTCAACGCGATTGAAAATTTCAAGTGTGTTTATATGGGGAAAATAAGGCTTTTTTTTCAGATTTTACGAAAATTTAATTTAATTTAATTTAGTTTTTCCGACAAGTTTTATATAATTCGAGATAAGTATTAAATTATCCTTCCAAAAAGCTATAAGACTTCAAAATGGAATAAAACCTCGCCAAGAAATAGCAAATGCCCCAGACCACTTTTATGCCAAAAAAAAACTAGGTCATTAAATTTGATGGCATTTTTTTCAACTTTGAGAAATTGATTAAACCAATAATTTTTTTGTCCCTATACTTGTAAGAACTCAGATATGAAGTATTGTTTTATTACCACGTTGTTAACCTATTGCGTATTGAGACCGAAAATGGGAATTTTTTTTGATACAATTTTGAAAACTCCTTTTTCAAGTTTTAAAAAATTTTCTTAAGTAAAATTTAATAAAATGGATCTGGCACTTTAACGTTTTGTTAAATACATGTTACAGATTAACTGTGTGAATTTTTCAGTAAATCCCTATGCCAGAATTTGTTTTACAAATGGAAGTGTTATTACAATAAGTGATATTTTCTAAAATGGAAGTGATATTGTTGCAAAAATAAAAGTGGTAAATAATACAGTAGAATGCGGTGTTAAATTGAGTGAAGAATATAATAACATCTTAACAAAGAACGAACAAGAAAATCAATACTTATTGCAAGTTGTAAGTGATTACAGAAAACAATTTGAATCGCACACTAAATAATCCTTAAATACGCCAAAATAAATAGAATTTATTTTATATTTCCTATTCTTTTGAATAAATTATCTCTTATTAGCTTAGGGTCATTTGTGAAAAATATAGATATAGATAGTTTTTATACATAAAATAATTTTATAACCAAATTGGTTAAAAGTTGTTTTAATGTATATTCGCGAGCAATAAGCAGATAATTGCAGCAAAGATATATCACAATGGATTATTTTGAACCCAGGAGCACTGAAGGGTTAAATAAATAAAAATTAATCGAATTATTTTTCTTAAATTCTAAATAATGCTTTCATCGAGTTTAATAGAAAAAATAGTTTTCGGTAATTTATATTTAAAAATATCTTAAAATCCAAAGCTGGCCCTGGCAAATAATGGGTTAGCGTTCTCGGATTTATCCCAAATTTAGGAAGGGAAGTTCTACACATATTGTTATTATATTTTAAGCATCGCATCTAAAAATTCAACAGCACTTACAAAATATTTAAATTTTTTAAATAAATTGTCTTTTATTAGCTTGGGGTCATATGTGACCCCAATTCCGAAACGGTTAATGGGACCATATTATTTTTTTCCGAAACCTTAGGCTATTAAAATAAAATATAACATTTAAAAGTAGAAAAGTGATGAATTTTTGATACAAAATATTTAGAAAGGTTAGATTTACAGAATATTTTATAAAATCCCATTTTTCTCGAAATCCGCAAAAATCGACTCCTTGTCAAAAAAATTCACACAGTTAATCTGTAACATATACTTAAAAAAACCTTAAAGTGCCAGATCCATTTTTTAAAATTTTATTTAAGAATATTTTTTAAAGCTTGAAAAAGGAATTTTTAAAATTTTATCAAAAAAATTTACTATTTTCGGTCTCAATGCGTAATAGGTTAACAATGTGGTAATAAAACAACACTTAATATCTGAGTCCTTACAAGTATAGAGACTGAAAAAAAGTTATGGCTTTAATCAATTTCTTCAAGTTAAAAAAATGCCATCAAATTTAATGACTTAGTTTTTTTGGCACAAAAGTGGTCTGGGGCATTTGCTATTTCTTGGCGAGGTTTTATTCCATTTTGAAGTCTTATAGCTTTTTGGAAGGCTAATTTAATACTTATCCCGAATCATACAACAACTTGTCGGAAAAATTAAACTATAGAACGAAATTTTCGTAAAATCTCAAAAAAAAAGTTATATTTTCCCCATATAAACAAAGTTTAAATTTTCAATCGCGTTGAGGCACGACTAAATGTTTTTTGATTGGCCCAAAACTTTGTATTTCTCAGGTTTTTTGCTATTCGCATATTTCTAGGTGGTGAGACCGAGAGTTTGAACACTTTTTTCCCCTCCATATAATGAAGAGCCACCCTAGTGGCAGAAGATATATATAGATATAGCAGATATAGAAACTAATATCGCACATCCCCTTATTGCTATGGCGGAAATTTTTAAAAATAAAATGGTGAGACCACATTACCCGAACTTAACCAACTTAATAAAGTTTTAGTTAATTGTTAATTTTAGTTAGTTTATTTAGTTAAATAAATAAATAAATAATTCTTTATATTTTTCAAGTATAAACTATGAGTTCTTCAAAAAATTGTTAAATAAAAAACATTTTAAATATGCTAAAATATACAATAGCGTTCTAAAATATGCAAATCTTAAAGGCAAAACATGTTGGATTAAGCATTAATAAAACATTTTTAGATAATGTAACTTATTGGTCATTTCAATGTAACTTATTAGAATAATCTGCTTATTTTAGGATTTTATTATTGTAAAAGTGCTTCTTGGGTTCCCCGATTTAATGGAGGTTATACAACTCAACTTTACCTTGTCTTACTTATTTTTTCCTTAAATTTAAAAAACTTGTATTAAATAATGTTTCAGTCACTTTCGTGAAGATTTTTTTTAAAATAAATTTTTATATGATCAGTACTAATAATACAAAAATATGCTAATATTTTTACATATATTAAATAAATTAAAAACATTTTATCTCCTTTTATCTTATGGCCCTCAATCGTGAAATGATAAAAATCGAAGATAAGATTTTTTGTTTATATATTTTCGAAAACGAAAAATAATAAGAAAGCTTTTATATGACAAGCCTTGTAGTAGCTGGCTAAGCTAATATAAAAAAATCTAAGTTAATTGGAAAAAGAAAACATATTTAGAGAATGTTTATAAATTTTTTGCTTATTTCTTTTCTTTCTAATGTTTGGCTTAAATTTTTAGTTGAATAAGCAAGAGTGAAGAAGATAGTTTTTTTTAAAGATGCTTTAGAAAATTTAAAGATACTTTTTTTAAGAAAAAGTATGTGTTTAATAGAAGGTTCTGTTTGTAGGAAAAGTTAGTTTTTAAGAAAAGGTACTTTTTTTGAAAAGGTGGCTTTTGAGATAAGCGACTTTTTAAGGAAAGGTAATTTAAAAAAGTACTTTTTAGGAAATATATATTTTCTTTCATATTGGCGATTTTCTTCATTATATGTAGAAACTACAACGACTATAATAATAAGAAGAATTAAAACTACATTAGACCGATTTTTATGATTTTAAACAGCAACCCGATCATGATGTTAATAAAAGATATTGTGCAAAAACAAAGAGTCTAGCTTTGTTATTGAGGGTGTAATCATGATTTCCACAGACAGACGGTCATCGCTAAATCAAATTCTCTTGATATAATGATCAAGAAAATATATGGCTTATGGGGCGTCCGAAGAAGATTACTTATCAAGTATATTTTATTTAATTTGACCTAAGCCGCTTTCATAATATAGAGCATTATAAACTTTTTTTCTTAAACTTTCCTAAGGATAATTGAATCATTTTCATAACAAGTATATATATATTTGTATCTAAATTAAGCTTCATTGATATTGCGATACTATCCTTTCTAAGAATGATCTTCTATAAATATAAAGTCAATCGGAATAAGTTCTAAATATTATGCTAGCTTATTTCTTTAACAAACAATTAATAAAACCCAATGAGAAATAATCAAGAGATAAAAGATTCAGAATTTTTATGAAAAGATAACCCTTTTTAATTGAAAGTTGTTCGTGTTGATGATTTTTCGGCTTTAGAACCAAATTTAATTGATTGATGTTTTAAATGTTTTGTGTGTTTAACTTGTCATGTTCTGTCTTAAAGATCTTGATCAAAATTATTCAAATGTATAATTTAATTTATGCATTTTTTAGATTTTTACAAATATAAAAACAAAAAAAAAACTTATTTCCCAACTCAGTCGCATAATATCAGATAACTACAAAAACATAAATTTTTGAATATTTAGAATATTATTTTTTTTAAATTTTTACCATGGCAATACTAAAATTTTTAAAACTACTTTAACTAATTTGTTTTGTGATATATGTACATACAGAGCAGAACATTTTAGCTAGTAATTGTAGTAGTTTTTCATAACGGTTCTTATTTAGTGAAGACTTAACAAAAACATTTATGTTTAAAATAAAAGACTTAAGCAACAAACGTTTTAAAGATTCTTTTTGTGCAAATAAGTAGACAAAATTCTTGATTATAGTTTAAACAAAAACCAAACCAACCTTTTAAAATAATAACAGTCCATTATCCATAACATAAAAACCAACCGAACAGCCAGCCAAACAACCAGACAGACTTAACTAATTAAATGTTGCAGTTTTTTTTTTTTATATATATTTAAATTTATTTCACATTTTTAAACATTTATCTACCTCACAAAGATACAACAAAAAATAATTTCGTATAACAAAAAACAGCATTTGAAACTAAAAAAAGCAAAATGAAAATATTATCTACAATTTTAACTGGGTACAAAAAAAAAAACACTAACTTTAAATGCATTTAACATCTAAATTATAGTCACACAAATCCTCCCCAGAAAAAAGCAATACTTAACAACAAACGATAGCTCAACAACAGCAGGTAGCATAAGAGATGAGTTCAACAGGGGTTGGACAAACACAAATGAACTTACAAATGTCAAAAATAAATATTTAATGATAGACATTTTATATTTCGTGTTTAATAAAATATTTCAATTTGATGTATGTTGCTTGTTTGAGGGCACAGTTTTTATTTTAAACTTGTAACCATACATATATTTTTGTAAATTTTTTACAAATCTTTGCTACGCTTGTAGATACAGGATACACCTTCAGAGCTCTATAATTTGTGATACAGGTTTATTCTGCTTGACAAAGTAATCTATAAAAATTTGAGCCGAATAATTCGGTCGAAAATTCTGAAAACCGGCATAAGTCTTAATATAATATTTCACCAGTTTGATTAGAGCTAAAACTGTTTTATGAAAAATTTAGTTTTTTTGGATTAAATTTTCCCACAAAAAAGTTTTTAAACTATGCGGAATAAATGGTAGTTAACGTTTTGAAAGGGAAAAAAAGGCGTATTTTCATAATTTTTTTGAAGATATGAATAATGTGGGATTATTTATTTTATATACACGTCATAGCACAACATTTAAATAGTCTTTGAAAAATGTTCAATTAAAAATTTTAATAAATAAGTCCATGACAGCGATCTTCGGAGGCGCCTTGACAAAAAGTTGTTTTGCGGTTAACATTATAAAAAATCGAAATTCGTTTCCCGAGGTAACATGGCGGCATTTTGAAGTGAAAACAACGATTTTTGTATAAAATTTAGGTGTATTTGTTGTTAAAAAATGGGGGAAAAAATGGATAATAAAAAAAACTCTTCGTGGTTACCTGGTGATTTGTGTGTAGAAATAGTGTGCAAAATTTAAAAAGAATCGGTCAAGTAGATTTTGCGCTAGATGTTCACGGACTTTATGTTATTAGCGAGAAAATCGATTTAAAGTTTTTTAGAAACTGATTTATATACGATATACCGTATGAGGCCGGTGGCTGGAGACGCTATCTCTTTTTTAGTTTTGCTCCAATCTTATTGAAATTTTACAATAACACTATCGACATGTTGTATATTCAGTAAAAATAATGCAAAAAAAAGATTTTAAAACCTTATCCCCCCCGCCCCACCTTAAATTTGCAGCAACTGGGCATACAGAGTTTTGTCACATTTGAGCACACAAGATTGTGAGGGAGAGACAGATAGAGAAAGAGAGAGACATAGTTACATATATGGAGCAGGGCTGTCAGATATGGCGATTTCTCGCCAAACATGGCGATTTTGAAACGTGTTTGGTATCGGGATTTTCCATATGGCGACATGGCGATTTTTCGGCGATTTATGATGTAACTGGCGATTTTCTTGGCTATTTTCACCATATATATTATTTCAGTGATTTTTTTAAATAGTTTGTCGGTTTTTGTTATCATTACTAATTAAAAAAAAATAGTCTGGTAACCTTTTTTACATGATTCGAATTCATTATCTCAAACTAAATTTGGCGTTATTCAAGAAACATTAAAAACATTTATGGATCCAAATGTACCAATGGGCGTGTATGAAACTCAATGGGGAAACTTCTGTTCATAAATTGGAATAGTTATTTTAATAACGAAATTCCAACAAATTTACTTGATTTTTGGCCAAAAGTGTTTGATTATCATGATGCAGCAGGTACGTACCATTTTAAAGAATTATCTTTGGCCGTTATTAATATGTTGGTTGTTCCAACCAGTAATGCCTGCGTTGAAAGGGTCTTTTCCATAATGAATTATACCAAAACTTGATTAAGAAATAAAATTCAATATGAGCTTTTAGACGCTCTATTGAGAATAATAAATCACATGAAAGTTAACAAATTGTGCTGCAATTTTTTTACATCGACTAATGAAATGATAAACAAATTCAATTCAAATAATATGTATAAAAGTCAAGACACAAATAATGAAATCGATGAGGCTGAAGTTTACGATCTTATTTACTTATGTAATTAATTTTACTTTTTTTTTAACTGATCATATGATCTCCATTTTTATGTAATTTAAATATATAAAACTCTAACTCCCTTTTTAAAAAGTATTAAAATTCTTTTAGCAGTAAAAAAGACAAAAGAGGATGTAAATGTGTATATATTTTACTAAATTATAATATTTATGAATTAAATAAAAAAATTAGCAAAAACTAAACTAAATTTGCTTTTGGCGATTTTTTAGTTTTTTTCAGGTTTTTTGGCGATTTTTGACTTAAATATTATACTAGCTTTTTTGTGTAAACAAAATTTTATTTTTTTTAAATAAAAAAAAATAAAATTAACAAAAATTGAACAAATTTGACTTTTGGCGATTTTTGGCGATTTTTGACATCCGGTTTGGCGATGGAGCTCAAAAAAATCTGACACCCTGATATGGAGGGATAGATAGATAGAGAGATTGAGAGAGAGAGAAAGATATAAATAGAGAGACGGAGAGAGAGAGAGATATAGAGACAGAAAGAGAGAGAGGGAGAGAATAAAAGGTTAGCAAAATATCAGTAGTGACGAGCAAAACAAAAATTTTTAATCTGGCTGTGGTACTGAGTATACAGGTTATGTCGGAAATGGTTTCAGACTGCCTCCAGATATCATATTGGAAAACATTTAGAAATAACATTTTAAACACGTAAAAGGTTGCAATTAAAAGAGTAAGTAAAAAAACAAGTTTTCCAACTAAACTGATGTCAATTTGTGAAATATTATGTGGAGTCAGGTTTCATTCGAAAGCAATCACTGAAATAGGATTCATTTTATTGAAAATCTGGTTTAATATAAGGAGTAGGAAGAATAATAAAAAACATGTAAGTCCACCTCTGTGACTGAATTTTAAGTGTGATAATAATTATTTATTTCTGCTAATTTCTTGCGGCACAAATCATCGAAAAATTTTACATCTGTTTGATTAGTGTTAAATCTTTTTCGGAGAAACTGTAGAATTTTTAACTTTTTCGGAAAATTATCCCACAAAAAAGTTTTTGAACTATGCACAATCATGTTCCCTAGCAAGTGGCAATAAAAAGGTAGTCAAACATGGCGATAAATGAGCATGAAAGACAAAAAAGAGGGATTTGATTTTAAAATATTATGATTTTCATTAAAACAATTAAAGATGTCATGCTATTTGTTTTACCTAATTGGTTTATCATTTTTTCATTAAAAAAAGGAAGGAAGGAAGGAGTGTTTGGAGTGTTTCATTCCAAATTTCAATAAATTATAAATTTTACAGCGAAATATTCAGTTACTTCTGCTAATTGTGTTCAGTTTACATTTAAACTATTTTGAGTGATTGATTTTGAGCAACGATGAACGAATTCAGAAGAAGAACACAAATTTTTAGTGGACGGAAAGCAAGTCCATACTGATCAGCACATATTATGGCAAAATAATTGAAAATGACTGGAAATAATGCAGACAATAATTTGGGACGCCGTATCGAAAATTTACCTATAATTAGGAAGTAAGATACTACAACAAACAATGAACCGGGAAATAGGAATTTAGAAAAATAAGATTTTCAACTTATTACACTGTGGAACATATTCGGGGTCATTGTTTTGGGGGGTGAGAAATACCAAGTCAGAGCAAGAGTACTATGCCAATATAGTAAAACCTCCAAAGCATTTGTCATTCACAGGCCAAACTTCTTTTATGGCCTTTTCTATTTTCTCCTTATTTTGATGTTTCTTTGTATGGTGTTTCAGCTATAACTCAAAAACTTTTGATGATTTCTTTTTTCAAAAAGACATAAAAAAGTTTGGCCTACTATACCGGCCAAAACAGAGGTATATCTAGTAGGTTCGTGGAAGAATATGCGACCGAGCATTATTACGATTTAAGATACAAGGAACAAAATAGTTGAAAACCCCTTAAGAGATCAAAGCTGCTGAAAGTTTCGGAAAAGTAAAAAAAGTCATAAGAATTAGATCAAGACAATTATTATGAACTTTTGAAAAAGAAAAATTTCTTTCTGCATTGTTATGGATGATGAATTATATGTCAAATATACACTTTTTGAAGGAGTATTATTCCAGGTTCGGACATTTTGTGGTTCGCAATATCTTCTCCGGCCTTTTATTTCAATGCGACATAAAGTCATCTTCATTTATAAAAAAGGAACTATTAATGTACAAGTGTAATTTAAAAGATTACAAAAAGATTGAAACACATAATGAACCCACAACTCTGTTGTGGGCTGATTACGCTGCAACAATTTAAAATTTGCTCTTAGAAAATAATTGAAATATATTATTTCTTAATTTAATTTAACAATTTTTTTTCTTAAACAGTTTAAGATACATATTCCGTTTCCACTTAAATATATTTAACAATTATATATTATGTATCGAATTGACATAATATTACAGCGTAATGTGAAAATTCTAAAAAAAACTTATTTATTTTTTTTGTTATATATTTTAGATAAAAAGTTTAAGTGTTAAGGATAAAGTTATGATGAGATAAGCTCATTAATGTGGAAAAATTCTGCATTTGTAAGCCGTTTGATATTGTTTGCCACGAGATCAACGTTAGCTAAGTTGAATAACAGTAAAAAGGTCTGTCAGTGCATTAAACGATTTCCGGATAAAGTTGGAAACGGAGTGCACACGAAAATTAACATTGTTTTTGTTTACTGTAATTTTATGAATTCATTTTATAAACTAAATAAATAAAAAAATTAAGCATTATTTAATTTGTTCCTTAGCTTAATTGAAGTTAACGAATTTGAAAAGAAACATTCGTTAGTAGACTTTTCTACTAGGTTCAAAATGCTAATTTTATATAGTAAATAGATTTTGATGTTGTTTTTTTCATCAATTTTCTACAATGGGAAAATGCCATTCAAGAAATTTGTTTCATTTGAAAAACGTTGTCTCGTTGTAGTATAAATTGTATTATTAAAATCTTGGATGGCCACAATTGTTCGTATTTACAAAAATTACTTTTCTTTTATGAAAATTATTTTTAAATAAAATTTTCAAAAGTATTTGGGCCAATCCCTGTTAATTTTCGTATTACTTCATATATTTCTTCAAGTGTGTGCGAAAATTAATGAATGGTTTTTTCTTAAAATTTTTTTTGTTTCGACTTAAGGAATTTAAACAAATTTTTTTATATTATTTTTATCAAACAGGATGCTTTTTTTTTATTGCTGGCTTAAAAGTAATTTAAGAAGCTGTGTGGTATGTTTTTATTGATGGTGTTAGATTTGGCGTGTTTGTGTTTGTTTGGCCAAAAGTCAAGGTTGGCCAAAAAGCAAACTGTTGATTAAATATTAAAAGGTTTAAGTTACTTGATACATGTGTTAGATGGCAATGATTCATTTTGTTATTTAGATTTATAGGGGGTCATGCGTAAAAATATAATAAAAAAAATTCAAACGCTAGTGATGTTGTCATTTGGCAAAGCATGATTCATAATAAATTTGAATTCAATAAATTTAGAGGATTAAAATTTGAAATTATGTGGGAATTTGTTACATAAAATTTGCTAAAATATCAATTATAAAATCGATGACAATCGTTGAGACCCCACCTTTTTGTTTGTAGTTAATTTTTTTTTGGTTTTGGAAACATTTTCTAAATTAAAAAAAGAATTTATGGGAATTATGAACACAAAATAATAGATTCTTAAGTCATTTGTTTTGTCTAGCTAGCCTTTTGAACTTAACTGCTGAGCGTTTGATTATGTTTATAATCCTGCTATAAAAAAAAACTACTAGAATTTTAAGTACTTTCATTTAACACCTATTTGTTAGTTGTTTTATTATTTTTTGGTCATAAAATTGTTTTCCTGAACAAAAGTTGAAGATATTTGTTGTTTTTTTTTTTTTTTTCAAAACAAGTCTTTCATTCTCAAGTTAGAAAGAATTTTTAGTTAAGCTGTTAAAATCAACACCTTAATATCTAAGACAATAGTTTTTTAATTTGTAAATATTTTTTTTGTTGTAGTAATTTACCGAGAATAACATTTCTCATTTTACTGTTTACGATTAGTTTATTAAAAATTACTTTCTCACCTAATGTTAGTTATATATTACAGGAATGTTTTCTTTATTAACCCTTTAACTTCGCTTTAATTTTAATTTTACTGCAATAACTTATTTTAGAGAATCAGTGACGTAACTTTGGTTTTGAAAATCTTGCGGTTTTTTTTATCAAATTTTATGGGCCTGAGTATTTAAAAATAATTAAAATTTTGTTTTAAAAAAATAAAATTAGTCAAGCCTAATTAGTTAATTAGTCATGCGGCTAATTTTTTGAATCCGATCAGCGAAATATATAAATATATCTTTACATTTTCGTACGTCTTTCCTCTGCTATTGGGCCAAGAATTCAATAGCAACCTGCTCGAAATAATGGAAAATAATATTATCTTAATTTTACTGAGGTAAAGCGTATATTTTGTGAATAAGCATGATTAAACAGATGGACGGACGGACGGACATCACTAAATGAACTCTCTTTGTTCTAAGGATCATGAATTTACCTTCCGGGTTCACAAACAATATTTTAAGTGCAATACAAATGGATTGACAATCTGATATAAAATTGGTGTGGAGGGTATTATTGAAATATACAAGCGCAGAGTTTAAATAAACCTAATGTTGTGTATTGTGAGAATTCAATTAAAAGGTGAATTAAATATTTTGTAGAACATTAGACAAAAAAAACTTAATTCGCTATGAACTATTGTTTATTTTCGATATAGTAGAAAACGATAAAGTTGATTGCCAACAAGTATAATAATAACATATAAAAAATTAATTAATAACTTATGATATATGATTATAAAACAAATATAAGTACATTAAGTATTCGATACAATTACTGCATACTGTAAAAGAGTGGACTTGTACATAAGAACATAATCGCATTATTTGTACAAACTGTTTTGAAAACAAAAAAAAAATTTTTTAAAATTCTATTATGTTATTTTAATATAATTTTTATTTTTTAAAAATTAATACAAGTTAATTCAAAATTTTATATTCTGAGGCAGAACTGAAAAAATTTTCCAGCAGAGCCAGCGTCTTTGTTTCACTAACGTGTGTTAAACATTTTTTTTTTTATAAAATTAAATGTAATATTAATTTGTTAATTAAAAATATTGACATGTGCATCATTGATCAATTAGTATTTAAGATGTCACTAAATGTATTAGATTCACGTAAACTAATTTGGAAGTTGGGACAAATATTGACTTTGTTAATCACTTCAGGGATAAGAGATAAAAATAACTTTTATCTACAAGACATTTACCTGATAAAGAACAATAAAAGTGTAGAAATAAAACTTCGGGAAAGAAATGTCCTTTGCAAGACTCAAAAGTTAGCCATAAATTGTCAATGTCACATATATACAGTTAAGAAATATCTTGAGTCTATAGAAGTTCAGAAGAAAATGAAAAAAATGACATCAGCAACAACTTAGAGACAAAAAAAAAAATTAATAAATCCAGACTACGTCTCCTTTCTCAAAATTTCTTTTCTGCAACAACTGGGTATAAATGTGTGATGGTTGGTGAGTCGTACTTCATAGTGGAAGGCAAGAAAAGTATTTCTTTGAGTATATCGAAGCACCCAAAACATCCAAGTATATATGAAAGACCAAATTTCAAAGAAAAGCTTTGTTATGGTTGTCCAATAGCGAGTCTGGTGTCAGTAAACCAATATTTTTCAAGACCAGATTAGCTGTAAATACAAACGTTTATAATGAAATGTTAATTCCAGAACTTGAAATATTCCTCAGAAATTACCATGAAAATTAAAAAAAACAAATAAGAAAATTATAGTCGGTCTAGACCGACTATACGATACCCTATACCATACGTTTAGAGACCCTATCTCTCAGGCCCAACTAACTGGATATAGAAAATAAGCATAAACCAAATTTGAGCGGGATTTAATTAATTTTTTTGGCTGCAGATATGAAAAAGTTCATATCGGATGCTATATCTATATGTGGACTAGGCCCAAAAATGGACCGATCCTGACCATGTTTGGTAAAGTCTCTTGTATTTTGCAAAAATATATACAAACCAAATGTGCAATATTTTTGTTTTTTGAGTGAAGTTCGGGAAGCATCTCTATATGGGGCCTATGACTAAGAGTTGTCCAATAGGGAGCATTTTTGGACTACTGATTAATGGATGTGTTATATACATAAAACCCAATTTGACTAAGATTTGTATGATAATTTGGATATTATGGCAATATATGTTGATTTCATAGGTGTCATTTGTATGGGGGCTAGGTCTGAACATGGACCGATTCTCACCAATTTCAATAGCATTCATCCCATGGCCGATAAAAGATCAAATACCAAATTTCATCAAAATATATTCATATTTGCGACCTGCAGTTTGATTACAAGCTTTACATGGACACACAGACGGGTGTAGGTCAAATATTTTTGGTTGTTACAAACAGCAGCACAAAGTCATTATACCCAAACCACATAGTGGTATAGAGTATAAAAATAATTTTCTGATAAGACTCAGTATCGTCCTGCTACGCCAGAGCTACTGTGCAAATTCAAATCGCCAAAAAATTTAATTCATGCCGAATGATAGCAATTCACCAAACGTTCCGTAACTTAAACCCTTAGAACTTAGAAACTATTTTGGCAAACTAAAAGAGAACAATGTATACCGATACCGAGAAAAAAATGTGTAGCTAAAAACTAGTTTTGTTTAGTTCACTCGAATAATTCTCTCTCCTGAACTATGTGAACAAGTTCGTTATCTTGCGTTCATTTGGCTCTTTTAGATCTTTTTGTCATTTCAGTTTTTTCCTTTAATTCATTTCTCATTGTTTGACTTTTCTCACAGCTGTATGTAATATTGCCAAATATGCAATATGTAATATCGCTCAATTATTGATAAGTGTATGGGTCGGCACTATTGCCAAGTTCCGTTAAATAATTTAAAGTATGCTTACGTAATTATACCCTATACCACTATGTGGTTTGGGTATAATGACTTTGTGCTGCTGTTTGTAACAACCAAAAATATCTGACCTAGACCCATCTTTAATTATACCGATCGAATCAGAATCACTTTCTGAGTTGATTTAACAATGTCCGTCCGTCCGTCTGAGTGTCCATGTAAACCTTGTAATCAAACTGCAGGTCGCAAATATGAATATATTTTGATGAAATTTGGTATACAAGCCTTCATCGGCCATGGGATGAACGCTGTTGAAATTGGTGAGAATCGGTCCATGTTCAGACCTAGCCCCCATACAAATTACCCATATGAAATCGACATAAATTGCCATAAGATCCAAATTGTCATATAGATCTTACTCAAATTGGGTTTGTATGCGTTCATTACATCCATTAATGAGTAGTCCAAAAATGATCACTTTGGCCCCATATAGAGCTGCTTCCCGATCTTCACTTAAATCTATTAAAAAACAAAAATATTGCACTGATTCTTCTCAAATTTTGTTTGTATATATTTTTGCAAAATACAAGAGACTTTACCAAACATGATCAGGATCGGTCCATTTTTGGACCTAGTCCCTATATAGATATCTAATGTTTTATTTTATTTATTTTATTTTATTCGTATATTGGTCTATGGAATTAATCCTTACAGACTATTTACAAAGAAAAACATTTTAAAATTAATTTTAGTACATAGATATTCATGAATTTAGAAAGCATATTATTTTACTTTTACTAAGAGGGTCTGCATTTACTAAGAGGGTCTGCATTTGCATAATTAGCTCTATAGAACTGTACAGATAAAGGTGAGAAGTAACGTGTTGGTCGTTGAGGAATGTTGAATGATATATTGTTAATCAAAAAACCGGAACAAACATCACCATTAATTATATTAAGAAGAAATGAAACATTTAACATAGTTCTCCGGCTTTTTAAAGTTGGTAGCTTAATAAGTGCAAGTCTGGTGGTATAGGATGGAAGATTACTTGGATTGAAGTTTAAACTCCGAAGGCAAAACAAAAGGAATTGTTTCTGCACAGATTCCAGACTGTCGGCATGAATTTGGTAGATTGGGTCCCAAATTATAGAAGCATATTCAAGTATAGGTCTCACAAGTGACGTATATAAAGTTTTGGTGACATAGGGATCATTAAACTCTTTAGCCCAACGTTTTATGAAACCAAGTACACCTCTGGCTTTGTTGACAGTAATTGTTATATGAGGAACAAAGGTCAGTTTATGATCCAATAAAACACCAAGATCTATAAAGTTATCTACTTTATCGAGACAATAATCACCCAGCATATAGTTGACAGATATCGGCCTCTTTCTGACGAAACGCATATGTTTACACTTTTTAAGGTTTAGCTCCATTAAATTTAAATAACACCAAGAATAAAATGAATTCAAATCATTTTGGAGAAAGACATGATCAGAGTGTTGATTATAACAGAAGAAAATTTTGACATCATCCGCATACATCAAGATGTTTGAAAAACGAATAACATTCGGAAGATCGTTTATAAACAAAGAAAAAAGAAGCGGTCCAAGATGGCTGCCTTGTGGTACTCCCGACATTACATCTATCGGCTTTGAAGTAACATTTTTAAAACATACTTTTTGTGTTCTATTGGTTAAATAAGAATATATCCACTTTGCGCAAAGATTTGAAAATCCCATCATATGTAATTTCTTAAGAAGAAGCTTATGATTGACTTTATCAAAAGCCTTGCTGAAGTCAGTATAAATTGCATCTGTTTGTTTGCGTTCAAGAAAACCACGGTTGACAATTGTAGTAAATTGTAATAGATTTGTAGAGGTTGAACATCTTTTTTGGAAACCATGTTGGAAGGGAGAAATTAACGTATTTACTTGATGGCATAGATAATCCGTTATAATTTTTTCAAAAATTTTAGGTATAATACTTAATTTAGCAATTCCACGATAATTAGTAATATCAGCATTGTTACCAGATTTGAATAGCGGAATAATGAATGAATCCTTCCACATAATGGGAAAATAACCGTATTTAATTGAGGTATTAAACATGAGTGTTAATGGAACAGCTAAAACTTCAGCACATTTTATTAAAATACAGGACGGAATTTTATCTGGACCACTGTTACAGGAAAATTTAAGTTTTTTCAATTCATTAGAAACCACAGATATAGCAAGAGAAGGAATGGATATAATTTGAGTAGCAGCCAGTGAATATGAGCAGACATTAGAATCATCAAAAGTTGCATCGGAGTAAGTAGTAGAGAAGAAGTCAGCAAATAAATTGCATACAATAGTATCATCACAGGATTCATTATGTAGAAATTTCATAACAGCAGGATAGCCCTTAGTTTTTCTCTTAGAGTTAACAAATTTGTAGAATGACTTCGGATTTCGTTTAAAATTATTTTTCATTTTGTTCAAATAGTTTAATGGAGTAGTTTCCATGATCAACAAGAGATCCAGTTTTCTTATATTTTTTGTAATATTTATTTTTTTTTATTCTTGACACTAGCCAGTTTCCTAGTATTCCAAGGTGGTCCAGAAAGGTTTTTCAAAAATTTTTTAGGAACACATGACTCAATAAAAGAATACATCTTGTTATAGAAAGCTTCAGTCATTTGATCAATGGCACGAGTTGTACCAGTAGATAACGATATTAAATCATACCAGTTTGTATTATTTATAAGTTCATTAAACATAGTGTAATTCGTTTGAGCGAAACAAAAAACTTTAACACTTTTTTTAGGTGTGTCTACAAGTCCAGATGGAATGGATATATTTACTTCAATAGTAGGGTGATGTCCATCTTCAGGAATAGAAATAGGGTTTGATCGCTTTGTAAAACATTCAGTAACTTCATTAACAAATATTAAATCCAATAATTTTGAATGATCATTAAGAATTCCATTTAATTGAAAAAGATGTAAATCAAAAAAAAATTTAAAAAAATCTTATCACATTTATCATTTGATTTAGTCGGAACAAAGTATTTTTCATCAGGTAAGAACTTCCACGAAATTGAAGGCAAATTGAAATCTCCAAGAACAATAACAGAGTCATCCGGATTAGCTGAACGTAGAACAGATTTAATAGCTTCTCCATGTCTAATATATAAAGACTGCGGAGACGATGGAGGGATGTATGAGCAAGTAACAAATATTTTTTTATGATTGTATTTAATTAAAACTGCAACGAATTCGATGTTTAAAGAGGAATCAATTAATAAAACCTCAGATGATAAGATACTTGAGACAGCAATAAGAACGCCACCGCCATTCATCTTATTGCAACGGTCATGTCTAAAAATATTATATTTATTACAAAATATTTCAGTATTTAAAAAGGTATGATTAAGCCAAGTTTCAGTAAATACGATAATATGATGACTTATGTTGAAACTTTCAATATATAAAGTTGGCAGTTTGTAAAACATTCTCAGACCACGAACATTTTGGTAAACTAATGATATATTTTCACCAGTAAGATCATTTAGTTTTTTGGAACGTTTGAATCAGTTTGAGGAAGGCGGCCAATATTGTTAGAATTTTGTCTAAATATATATTCTCGAACCAATGTATTTTCAGGCCAAAAGTTACGATCAATAATACGGTCAAAAAGATCATAAGAAACGGTAATTTTAAAGGATGTGATAGATCTAGGTTGAGAAAAAACGAACTTATATGTCGAAATTTCTGCTTTTTGGCCTAACTTAGATCTGACAAAGGCATCGACATCTTCAGCAGTAGTTTCAATCGCTAAACGCGAAATAAAAACAGTTTTTTTTGGAGGAACAGCTCTCAGCGAAACAATTTGACCAGCATTTATCACAGGACAAGTATTTGTAGAAGGCACAGGTTTATTTAATGGCACTTCAGCAAAGCCCACAGGCAAATCAGCATTACAATTAATTACTGAGGCATCAGATGTTAGTGTTACTGAACTCGTAGGAACAGCAGGAAGATTATCAGATTTATCTCTATTTCTATTTCGTGACGATTTACGACGTTTCGGAGAAGATTGAGGTGGAGATTTTAAATTATCTAATGATTTAAAATCATCAAATAATTTGCCATAACTAGATATAGACATCGATAATTTAGTTACCTTTTCCTGGATATCATTGAATTCCTTTTGTGTATCATTGAAAAAACGGTAGAAATTCACTCCGATTTTCCGGCATTTATTGCAACACCAATGTAACCCTTTATTATTATATAAAGCATCAGCAACTAGTCCAGAAAGACCACTACATTTAGTATGACGTAGCTCATGGCACAACCAACAAGTGATCATTCTTTCCCCATCACCTTTAATGGTACAATTATTCATCAAACAAGCCATTATTATTATTAGCAATGTGGTAACACTTATTGTATTTAACAAAAAAAAGAAAAAAAAAATGAGATCAGATGTAATGCTTAAAGTTGTTTTATTGTGTATTTATTGTTATACTGAAAATTTGACTATTTCTTTTGCGCTTTGTTTGTTCTATTGCAGTTAAGGAGTATGTACTTATTTTGATTTTTATTTTATTGTTATTGTTGTTGTGAGAGAATTTTTTCGTTTTCTTTTTATGCTTCGAGTTTTTAATGTTTGTAATATTATTTTTATTTTATTTATACTTTGTTGAATTGTAAATAAGGAGTATGCACTTGTTATTTTGATTCTTAATATGTTATTGTTGTGATGTAAGAGAAATTGTCGTTTTCTTTTTATGCTTTGTTCACTTAGTTTAATGTTTTGTAATTTTGTAATTTTTTATTTGTGAAAATTAAAGATTTTAGATTTATTTTTGAAAAATTAAATGATTATATATAACTTTTTTGAACTAATTAATTTCCAATATTGTTGCTATAAGTTTAAGCTTTCATTTAATAAGTATAAAAACCACTGTAGCAGTTATATTTAAAAATTCTTATGAAAAAGTACAGAGTAAAAAATTTTATGACCGAACTTGTCGACAGTTAAAATGTATATAGCATCCGATATGAACTTTTTCATATCTGCAGCCAAAAAAATTAATAAAAATCCTACTCAAATTTGGTTTTTGCTTATTTTCTATGTCCAGTTAGAGATAGGGTTTTTAAACGCATGGTATAGGGTATCGTATAGTCGGTCTAGACCGACTATAATTTTCTTACTTGTTTTTTTTTTACAAAGTTAATTGTCTATTACTAAGTCCCAGCAAGTGCAACGAAAATGTTCCATTACTTTTATAGTTTATTGTCATCAATACTATTTAAAAACAAACACTTGATTTTTCAGACACAAGTTTTCAAGGCGATCTAAGAAGAAATAGGAGAGCAAGTTGGAGAATCCCTAGTGACTGTCCGAAATGTCATCAATCGGTTTCAACAGACCAAGACCTATACCAAAAAATCAGGATCAAGTCAAAAAAGTGGATTTGTGAACCAAAAATTAGCTAAAGAAGTAGCCAAAAATTTTAAACGAAATCCAGGTCTATCTGAACGACGTGATAAAGTCAAAAAAGTCGATAAAGTCAAAAAAAAAAAAAAAAAAAAAAATCAAGTTGAAATCACTTAAAGTTCTAAAAGTTCCACAGTGGATGGAAGAGCAAAAACGAGAGCGAGTGCATATTGATTGATGATGAGACATACGTTAAAAGTGATTTCAAGCAAATCCCCGGTGTTAAATTTTGTAAGTCTCATGTCAGATGTGATGTAAAGACGAAATTTTAATATAAAAAATTTGACAAATGTGCTAAAAAAATATAGTGTTGCAGGCCATATGTAGCTGTGGACTTTACACCAAACCGTACGTGCTACGTGGCACTTTAAAAAAAAATTGTATATAAAGAAATATCTACAAAAACGTTTGTTACCCCAGTATAAACAGCACTCAACTTCGCCTTTACCCTGGCCAGATTTGGCTACAATACATTAAGCTAAACAAACAATAGATTGGTTTGAGCATAACAAAGTGAACATGTACCAAAATTGTGCAACCCATCCAAAGAGGTGTGCAATTCCGAAAGAAGGGTTTGACGGCATGAGTGCGAAAATACCTAAGATCACCGACCGAAGAATAATTTTTTTTATATTTTTAAAAAAATTATGTTCTCAATGTGATATGAATTTCAAATTTTATGTTTCTTGTTTTGAAAATATGAATAAAATAATACGTAAGTTTTTTTTCGTAATCATTCTTTATATTGATATATATGTAAACAAAAAAAATTGTTTACTGACTATTCAGATATTTGTAAATATCTATTAAACATGGTCCCATATGTTATATTGCCGTTTCCCCAAAAAATAAAGCATATAAATGAAGCAAATATTTCAAATACCGAAGTTTATATGATATTTTCATATTTTTCAATGTTGTTCTTGATTTTTCCGTATTCAAAAATATTAGTACTTAAAATATTAACTAAAAACATGAAAAAAGTAATTTTATAATGCCTTCTTCTATTATCAATCAGATCAAACAAAAAATTTTTGCTTATTTATATAGTTTGCATGTCATATAGCTCAATTAAAAAAAAAGCTATTGAACTAAAAAGCGAACTAGTTCAGTAATCCATATTGAACTAAAAAGAGCCATCTTTAAATCGAAATAGAAAGCACTACTCCATTAAAAACCATTGATTCAAACGGTATTCAGAGATTCATGGCTGATGCACAAAAAAATTTTGGAAGTCAAACCACTATGGGGCTAATATTTATTAGTAAATTAAGTCTAATCTTTTATCTCATAAATGAATAAAAATTATTACTAAAATGGTTTGTTCATAATATTTTTATAATATATGTCGTTTTTCGGTATTTCTTTGGTCATACGTTAAATGGCTTAAAAAGTATTCACACATGTAACACATATAACATACGAACCTACAATTAGATTAATAGCCTGTTTCTCTATCTCGAAAAAACACGTTCCTTCGCTATTTAAGCGAAAGAAAATCAATTTACGTTTCTCTAACTTTATTCTATGCGAACGATTACTCGAACGACAAGTCGAATGAAAACGTAAACGTTTTCATACAAAATTTGGTTTCTCTATCTCGAACGGGTTGTCAACACTGCGATCGAAAATGTCAAAAACAGTCACTTGCTATTTTGTTTTCGACTGGTTATTAATGTTGATATTTTCCAACAAATTGATAAAGAAACAAGTAAGAAAATTATAGTCGGTCTATATCGACTATACGATACCATGCGTTTAGAGACCCTATCTCCTATGTCAAACTAGCTGGATATAGAAAATAAGCATAAACCAAATTTGAGTGGGATTGGCATGGAATTATTTGAAAGACCCTTCAAAACGTAAACAATATGATGCTGAATTATTGCTAAAGAAATGTCATTTTCACAAATTTATAAAAATTAACATGAATATTCATTAATAAATTTGTATATTTTTTTTACATATAAATTCAATTTGTTTGTTATTATATTTTATTTACTTCATTTCATTTGTCCATACACAGCTGATTGATGTTAAATAGGGTTGTTTTTATCTTTAAACAATTTAGTAGTATTTTTGCTATTTTTAATGGAAATTGTAATAATTGCTCAGGATACTCGATCTGGCATCGCTGTGTCCTATAAGTGCGTAAGAAACGAAAATTGATACACGTAAGTAAAGGCGATCGAACGTTATCGAGATTGAGAAACCCAAATTAATTCACGTTCGAGTTACTTGCTTTCGTTCGACATAGAGAAACAGGCCATAAGTTTAGCGAAGATATAATTATTAATTAACAAAACGTTAGGAAAGCAATAAATTTTAGGACGTCTGACTGAGTTCCGAGTAATTTTTTTTTTGTATAATTTTAATTATTTAATACATATAACACCTGTAGAGAGAAAGACTGACTAACATAGCTAAATTGATTCAGGAAGTTGTAAAAACTAATAAGTAGAACTTTTATGCTGATATTCATGAATTGAGAACTTAATATATAAAGGTGTTGATGCATTTGCATGAGAGCTCCTCATGCCTAAAATACTAGACGTATCTAAATTATTTTACAATATTTTCGCTTGGTGCTGCGAGAAGTATAACTTTTTTTTAGGACTTGCTTGATGCCTAGAGATATATCTATATAGTTTATATATGATATAACTTGGGTTATATTAAGAATATATGTAGGTTATGTGGAAAGAAATATTTTTACAATAAATGTACTGGTAGGTGCTACTGGCGATCAAATATTTACGAAAATATCGTATTTAAAAAATTATACCCTCCACACCAGTGTGTAGAAGGTATATAAAGGTTTTCTTATTCCCTCTGTAATATTTAAAAAAATCTGTACCCCATAAAATATATATATTCTTGATCCTTATAATAATGTAGTTGATATAGCTATGTCCGTCTGTCCGTCTGTAGAAATCACGATCATGCCCTCAATATGTCAACTAGATCTCATATTTTTAATGCGAATATTTCATTGACATCCTGAACGGGTTACTGTTGAAAATCATCGAAATTAGTCATTTATTGTTCGGTTTAAGATCATGTATATATTTTTCCAATGAAAGAAAGATAATAATTTTTGTAATGTAAGAGAAATATTAGAAAAAAATTGAAGACAGCGCTAGATGGAGTAGCTACTTTCGAACAATGCGACTTGTTCATCGTCAGCATCCTTCTGCCTATTACTTCAACTCATGCTTAATCAACTATTTAACTCAACATTTGAAAGAAAAGAACATGAGAAATGTTTTTCTTTCTATATACGAGAGTTAGTAAGAACAAGCTGAGCTTTTCCAATTTTTAGCTTTCTCTAATATTTCTCTTACATTACAAAAATTATTATCTTTCTTTCATTGGAAAAATATATACATGATCTTAAACCGAACAATAAATGACTAATTATACCAATACAGATCAACAATACATAACAATAACAATCATCGAAATAGATTTAACAGGTCCCGAGATTTCAATGAAAATGTAACAGAACTCCTGAAATAAATACAATTTTTCTATATCGTGCTTGTTATTGTTGTTATTCTAAATTTTGTAATTTTTATGTCATAGCTGTAATAGTTGTTGTTGTTGTAGCCATTGTGTTTGTATCACTTGTTTAATGAATATGTGTGTATGAAGTATAACACCACGTGCCATATTAGTTTAGGCTGGTATTGTATTTTTGTATTTTTTTTAACGTTATCCCGAAATAAATACAAACAATCGTATACATAAATAACTATGTATAGATTTAAATAAAAATTATATTAATCAGATCTGGACAATTTCCTTTTGCATTACTTTACAGTTTGTCTTTAAAGAACTTTAAAATTTAAATTATAGAAAAATTTCCGTATGAAAACATTTTAATAGTCCTGATTTGAAATTTTTTTGTAAACAATTTACCATGTTTTGATGAAATTTTTTTGTAAACAATTTGAAATTTTTTTGTAAACAATTTATCATGTTTTGATGAATACAATTTATTTATCTCAGATTAAAAATGGCTTTTAAAATATATTTCCAATTAAATCCGTTAAAATTTTGCTCTGTATTTTTTGTCATATTCTATTTATTTTTCATATATGTATGTAGCATCACCGCAGATCTATCAAAGTAAATATAAAATATTTCCTTAGACTTCAAAAAAAAAATCATTAAAATAAAAGAATCTAAACCACTGCGGGAATGGTGAAAGTGTTGTCTTAAACCCTAAATATATGTTTGTAAACGTCTGGACCCATCCGTAGAACACTTTTTTGATTTTAATAAAATTCCTCAAAAATTATTATTATATAAATGACACTAATTTTCTCCCGATTAGTATGAAATGGTGCAATAAATCTGTAATTTTTTTGAAAGAGTATAATAACAAGATTTATAAGGTTCGTAGCCTTCTTTAGCCTCTTTTTAGTTTTTTAACGCAACCGAGGCGATATTTTTATACTCTAATAATGGAAATATAATGCAAATTAAATTCTTTCTATAAAAATAACATGTTTGTTTTCATAAACAAAAAACAATAAAAAAAATACAGATAAAAATAATTAAACTTAAATTTAAATGGTATTACAAATTTAAGGTTAGTTATCGGCATCTGTACTAAAACGATAGCCCTCAATATTGGCTATAATATTGAATTTAGGACACAAGTGGATGTCATCAAAGATTCGGCAGATCCGAATCAATTAGAATTGATTTTATTAAGAAAATCATGTGAGTCCGATCACAGGGGAGATGTGTAGACATCTAGTAATAAAAGTTTTTTTTATGGCACTTTTTTAAAATCAAACAGAAAGCGTTATCACTTATAGCAATCAGCTTCAGGAGCTCTACTAATATAATAATAATTATTATTATTTATTATATCAACCGGTTAATTTTTAATTTTTCGTTTTTATATTTTTCATTTTAAATTTTTAATTTTTCGTCTTTCATTTTTTATTTTCCATTTTTTATTTTTCAATTGTCATTTTTTAATTTTTTCATTTTTAATTTTTTATTTTTCATTTCTCATTTTTAATTTTTTATTTTTCATTTTTTATTTTTCATTTTTCATTACGCGTTTTTCATTTTTAATTTTTTGTTTTTTATTTTTCATTTTTATTTTTCATTTTTCATTTTTTGTTTTTTATTTTTTATTTTTAATTTTTATTTTTCATTTTTATTTTTCATATTTCATTTCTTATTTTTCCTTTTTCATTTTTTATTTTTAATTTTTTTATTTAATTTTCATTTCTTCTTTTCATTTTTCATTTTTTTTTCATTTTGTATTTTCAAACAGGTTATTACATATCACAATTTTTTCGCCAATACAATCATAAGTCACACCGTTTTTTTCTTACACTCACATATTACGCTGATTTTTTCTTACGCTTACATGTTATGCTATTTTTGTGATTGTATTGTGAAATAGAAATTTACCCCCCTGCGCGTATAGATGTTTACACATCAAAAAAGAAAGTTCGATTATTTAAAAAATTTACATAGGTAATAACTAATATAATAAATACAAATAAATGAGTTATCGGAGCAATGTATCTATAGAGCCTATTAGAAAACTTCTTTCATTACGCACAATTTGAGTATTTAAATTAACACTAAATTTTGACAACATATCTTAATCGTTGCATACACATGTTTTACATCCTTATTTCCTTTTTGAACCCCCCCCGCCATTTAAAACAAAATTTTTTATACTTTTCAATTGAGACTAAAACCACATCCAAATGTTATTGCTAATAGGCAGTTACAAAAAAACATGTTTTTATATCGTTACCATATCAATATCAAAATGTTTTTCACACTCCTCACATCAGCTAGCATACGAGTAACTTAAGAACGTTACACCACCACTACAATAATAACTTAACAATTATATACAATTATATCGTATATAGAAGGAAAAAAAAAATTAACACTTAACTGCCGGCAAGTTATTTTTTGATACCTGCGTATTTTTCTTTTCATCCAACAATATTTTAGCCACACTCTCCTCTACTACTTTCTCGTCTTGACTGTTGCTTCTCTGATGGGGCTATTTACCTGTTGTTGTTGTTGTCGTTGTTGTTGCTCATGATATTGAGTGTCATGTTAATCTAGTCTTAGGCATGTATATGGCGATACTTGTCTCCGTATTAATATAATAATTTAAATATTTTATTGTTATTGCATGTGATTTAATTATAGCAAAAGGAAAAAAGCCTAGGTTTTTTAATAAAAAAGGTAAAAAAAACTCAAATAATCACCATGTTGTTTTGTATACCCTACACCATACTCGCTTTACTAGAGAACGGAATAAAGTTTTTGTTAATGTTTTTGAATGTGTTTTAATGTTAATTAGAATATAATGGCTAATTAGACTATGGTTCATAATTAGTAACAAATTCAAAGGATTGCTCTAAAGCTGAAAAACTACAGCTTCGTTTGTCTCAAGAGAAATTTAATATCAGTTAACAATTTTCTATTATGATATAATTTTTATTGTTAAGCTAACAGAATTGCAATATGAAACCGAAACTTGATTCTTAACTTTATTGAAATTCGATTGGCCGTAAATTTGGTGGCCCTTGGAATATGTCACTAGTAAGGGTGTAATCTTTCACACCCCTATACAGCAGGGTTTTTAATTAATCAAAATAAAAGTAAATACTAATTATCTTGATGCCGTTTTAAGGCAAAATGAATGTCACTGGAACTGAGGCAAATCGGTTGAACTATTCAATAGTTATAAATGCAAATACGAAAGGACCTCTAAATTTTTAGGAAATCACAATATATTGTGCTTGTGATGACACAAATGCAAACAGTGCAACATTTCACTAAAGAGTGGACATTTGAATTCCCTAAAATGTTTTTTCATTTGAGAACATTTGAGAACACTTTTTCACAATCAAAATCTGAAGATTAACTTAATATGTTATTTGTAAATTTGATTTAATGTTAACCTCGAAAATTATCTCTTCCAACTGAAAATTTATTTAACTAAAATTTTTTAATTTTTTTTAATGGTGCGTGGTAAAGAAGAAGAAAGCATATATTTCCAAAATTCATAACTGCACTGTATTCTTAATCGGACCGGTTTCTGGCATTTCAGCCTTCATCATATGTAGGTATGTAGAAAACCGTACATCACATATGACAACTCTTACGAAAACTGAGAATAGTGGAAATGAGAAGTATAAATGCAAAAAATATTCAAAATTCAAAAATAACGATTGTTTGTTTGGACAGAGTTGTATCTTCTGAAATTAATACAAAGTAAAGCTGTATGGTACGAAAACTGAATCTAACCACACTGCTGGTAGGCCTGACTTTAGGTGAGTGTGTTAAAGCGCTGACCAAAAAGTGCAAGTACGAGTGTATGTGAAGGTTCATGGTTCAAAACCTCACGGCCGCCCTAAGTAGAAAAAATTTTCATATAGAAACAATCTATTCAATTAAAACATAACAATTATCACAATGTTCAATAAATCGCTGATGAAGGCTGAAATGCCAGAAACCGGTCCGATTAAGAATACAGTGCAGTTATGAATTTTTGAAATATATGCTTTCTTCTTCTTTACCACGCACCATTAAAAAAAAAAAATTATAATTTGCAGTAATTGCAATATGTCTGAAAAATGACTAAATCTAACAAACATAAAATTTTTTAATTTCAAGGTTTTTTTACGTCTAAATTTTTGCCCAACCGAAAGTTTATTCACCTCAAATTTTCGTTCTCTCAAAAATTTATTTTAACTCAAAATGCTATTTTAACTTTACATTGAAAATAATTCAACTTAAATTTTTAATCAGCTAACATTTGTTTTCTTAAAAATAGTATTCCTATCTAAAATATTTTTACTCAAGGTTTTCTTCTATCAAAAAAAAGGTTTTTAACCAAAAAGCTTTTTTATATAATTTTTTTGGACTCCAAAATTTATATCCACAAATATTTTTACGTCTCTAAAATTTTTTCCTCTCAAAATTTTTTTCGCCCTAAATTTTTTTACCTCAAGATTTTCTGTTAACGTGAAAAGTTTTTTCTAACGAAAAATTTATGCACATGGAAATTTTTATTTTTTCACCAAATTTTTTTGTCTTAAAATATATTTCAACTAAAAATTTATTCACTTGAAAAGTTTTTTTATGATCAAAAAGTTTTTTATACTCCCACACCAGTGTGCAGAGGATATAACAGAGTTGATATATAAATGTCCGTCTGTTCTTCCGTCGCGATCACGCCCTCAAAAGGTCAGCTAGCTTTCCAACTTTTATGGTAAATATTTCATTGACATTATGAGCAAGTTTCTGTTTAAAATCAACGAAATCGGTTTAGTAGGTTCCAAGATTCTATTGAAAATTTAAAAAAAACCAAACAATTTTTTTCTATGCTGTTCTTGTGATTATTGTGATTCCAAATTTTTTTTCTTGTGTACGATAGCTGTAATTGTTCTGGTTGTTGTATTAGTTGTCTTTGTAGCATTTGCTTCATTACTGAGTATGTTTTGTGATACTCCACGTGTTAAGAGGTCCAAGTCTTGCGGCTGAAAGCCCCGGCGCTACAAGAAAATAAATTTAAATTAATGCTTTATAATTAAAAATATTGATAACAAAAATAAATTAATAAAATCTTGCTTATTTTCTGAAATTGCCATAGACGAATATCTGTTTTTTAATTGTAGTAGGGCTTAGCCAATTTCTGTTGTCGTTTACGCATGATCTAGCAATGGAAAACCTACACTGATAATTGAAACTAGCTGAGCCCAGCACTCGAAAGTCGAGTGCCAATTCTAGGAAATTTTCTTTCTTCATTTAATAAATAATTTTATAAAAGCCTAAAGGTATGCTAATCAATTTTAGCCAATTCGGAATTCAACACTTTTTAAATAAAATTCATTAAATTGCATTATAAATATTTGTCGAACACACAGAAGATTAATAAATGGGTTTGTTAATAAATAATGTTAAAAAAGCCACAATTCAACACAGGACTTTTGATATTTCTGCGGTTTTCTAGAATAACCGCGTATGTCATAAACTCAAAATGTTCAGGGGAGCCAAAAAACGTTATATTTGAAATTATCGGCTTGATATAAAGATTTAAGAGCTTTTTATTTAACAGTCCTGTAGATATGGGCAATAAATACTTTATATAAAATTTTGAGTCAAAAATCTTCAGAGGAATTGATCCTAGAGAAGGACGAAAAAAACTATACGTAAATTACACTTAAAATATGTGCAGATAAAACAACTTATGTCGACAAACGTCGCTTTCTTTGAAAAAGAAAACTACCAATGCATCCACCCATGTAGATATAAGTAGTTGTTGCTTGAAAAATGAATTTTTTTGTTCGTCAACAAAAAGTTAAAGGAACTTAAGATGAGAATATAACAACGTATCAAGAATAATAGTGATAAAAAATAAACTGAAAACTAATCCAAAATTATTTTGCATTTTTTTTTTCATTAATAACAACGTATGTCGCTATGTGTCGTTTTCTGAGAAAATAATTTGTCAGCGATCAAACGTAGGTTGACATACGTCGTTAGTGCCGCACATTAATTTAATAAACATTTAAGTTACGTCGTAATTTAAAGAAAAAACTCAGAAATGGTCAATATTAAAAAAAAAAAAATTGAACACATGTAAAGAGCGTTAAAAATTAATATATTTGGCATCGTTAGCTCAAAACTGACAAAAATGGACATACGAAGTTATTCCAGAAAACCACAGATTTATAATAAACACACACACAGCATATGTTCTATTAGCAGTAACTTTAAACGAATATTATTCCAAAAATATGTTCCAGACGGTGCAAATCTGTAAATATGGTGGACAGCTAAAAAGAAATACCTTTGAAATGAGGTATGTTTGTTTAAAATCGGTTAGTAACTAAAATTTTTATATAGGTCACAAGAAATCGCCTTGCCTATTAATATTATAGATATAATACACTTTTTCATATAGAAGTTAATTCTTTTTATGAAAAAAAACCATCATTATGTTTATATAAACAAAAAAAAAAAGATAAATTATATTAAATACTGGTCAAAAAAAAAATAATAAACATAAATTTAAAATGTTATTTAAAGGTTAAGAACTGTATTGAAGGTTATGAACTTCACTAATATTGAATTTAAGACACAGGTGGAGGGCGGCAAAAATTCGGCACAGCCGAATTTAATTGTCTTAGTTATTTTTCATTGTATTGATATTTTTACATGTGAAGGGTATGACAAATTCGACACACACATAAATTTAGCACTCTTATTCATGTTTATTTAAATCCGCATATGATTGCACAAGTGTATGAGAATATTTAGCTGTTGGTATTGAATTTACTTAAATACCTTATTTATTATAAACTTTTGTTATCGAAATTAAATTACTCTGTAATCGCTTGTTAAACTTAAAAATTCATATTTTCGACTCGCGAATGTCTGCCCAGAAAACAGACAGCATGATGATGTTCAAACTGTATTTGTTAGTGTGCTTCTATGGATTATCATTAAGCAATGACTTTATTAATATTTTTTGTTTTAATATTATTTTACTCCAACTGAGCTTAGTGTTAAAATAATTTACATGACTTTTTTTTGATTTCGTTCATCGGTAAATTCATTGGCATCTCATCGTTGTTGTTTCTGGTTTCTTTGAATTAAATTCGTTAATACAATACATTTCAGTTTCTTTCCTCAGTAATAAGTTATCTATTTTATGGCTTTATTTATTTTTTTTTTGCACATTGCTGGTATAGTTGTCTACTTGACATTTTTGATTGGTAATACGATAGCTTTGAATTTCCATCTCATAAAGTTAAAGTTTTAATGTTTTTTGATATTGCATAAATTTATTATGGCGTTCAGCTTTTCTTTTAGTTAATTTTATTTCTTAATATTAAAGAAATAATTAGTGTTGTTAAAATACTTCATGGACTGATGTGTTTCAGTACAAATTATGATGGCGTTAAGAATTAAACAATTTGTTTAATTTTATTAATGCTATTATATAGTATTGTTTATGTTGCGCTGTAAGTTTTTTGTTGTTGTTATCTTTAGTTTATTTTAGTGCACTTTTCGAATTTTGTAGTTTGGTATTGTAATTTTATTATTTATATTACATATTTATTACTTTTTTTATACCCTACACCACTATGTGGTCAGCTATAGAAAATATTATTAATTGTTATTAATTTTGTTTCCCTTGGGAGATGAAAAAGTTCATATAGGATGCTCTGTTTATATGGGGACTAGGTCGAAAAATGGACCGATCCTGACCATATTTGGTAAAGACATTTATGTTTTCCAAAAACATATACAAACAAAATTTGAGAAAAATGTGTGTGGTATTTTTGTTTTTTGATGGAGCAGCTTTATATGCGGCTATGATGGTTGTTTAGAGTTTTAGGTATAGATCCAAGTCTCATCACTCATAGTGATGCGTTTCATTATGTTCTGGTAGTAAGAAGGCATCGTTTCAGCAAAACCCAAAGCTCTTAAAAATTAGAGGTTCAAGATTTACATTAAATTGCTGTTGACTGATCCTGCTGAAATGTCAACAGTATCAGATTGATCTCTTATTGTCAATTTTATTGCTAATTTTTAGTACTAAATCGTACATCAATCGATGTTTTTTATCTTCCCGGGGCGTTTTTTGTATTCAATGCTTTTTCTGCTTTCTTGCAACTGAAGAAATTAATATGAAATTTGACACATACGCAAGGTTCAGAAAATACCCATATGAAACACACAATGTTCTGTTCTAAAGCAGCCAACACATATTTTTATTTTCATATCAATTATGTGTGTTTCTAAATTTTGTATGGTGCCCAACACAATCATGACTGTGTTTCGTTTTAATATTTCGTTATCTACGCGAACATTTTTCTATCACGTAAACCACACAGATTCGAGTGTGGTTTTATTTTAAGTTCGTTATCTTGCACGTGCACTGCTAAAAAACAGAACATGTTCTTCAACGCTCACATCTAAAAATTAAAACATTGCCCACTCGCGAAATAAAGTCATAAACAACATATAAAATTTCTCTGTTTTCTATTTTATTACAATCTTTTTTATTTTTATTTGTTTCTTTATTTTTATTATTATCTATTTATTTTTATTATTTTTTTATAACTGCTAATGAATTATTTTAGATTTTTTAAATAAATTTTGTTGAATCAATTTTTGTCGTTATTATAGGGGCATTTCAGATTTTTTCGATCGCGAGTGGATAACGTTTTAATTTTTAGATGTACGCGTTCAAGAACATGTTCTGTTTTTTGCAGTACACGTGCAAGAAAACGAATTTAAAATAAAGCTACACTCGAATCTGTGTGGTTTATGTGTGTTCGAAACAAAAAATACGTGATAGAAACATGTTCGTGTAGATAACGAAACATTAAAACTAAACACAGTCATGATTGTGTTCGGCACCGTACAAAATTTAGAGACACACTTAATTGATATGAAAATAGAAATATGTGTTTCTTGGTCTGAGCTATGTTTGTTTACATATATGTACGAGTTTTTTATTCAGTGTGTGTTTTTTCTGAACTCTGCCCATATGTCATGTGTAACGGCATTGTTTTATTTTTTGTCCGACGGTTGTATTGGCGATTTTCTAGTTAATTTTTATACGTATTTGTCTTAAGATGGTTTTGGTCTTTGCTGTATTTTTTTTAGTTTTATAAAGGGTGGACCCACCACTACGGAAGGTATTAGTTATGAATCACACCTTAATGTCAATCTTTTACCATAACTTTATTTCAGATTCCTATGTTTCAGACCTTGACAAATTCAACCATAGAGCAGCGTGTTAAGATTGTTGAATGCTTTTAAGAAAATGTACATTCAAATCAAAATGCATTTCGTACGCTGCTCTTTCTTGAACTAGTTTTTATGACTTTCTTTTCTTTGCTGAGACTTTTTCCAACTTTGATATCTATTCCGTCCCTTGCATCTTTAATGTTTGTTTCAAGTTTTTGTTTGTAACATCTCTGGTGGACGAACTCTTGTTTTTATACCCTATACCACTATGTGGTTTGGGTATAATGAATCACTTTCTGAGTCGATTGAGTGATCCGTCCGTCCGTATATTCGTTTGTCCGTCCGTCTGTCTGTGTGTCCTTCTAAACCTTGATGAATTTTGGTATATTAGCCTCCACCGGCTATTCTAAGTTTCGTAAGAGTTGCTATATGCCATATGTGTCGTTCATACCACATAAATACTTTATCCAAGTTATTCTGAAGATCAACCATATAGATTATGTTATAAATAGGCTCAAAAGATATTTTGAATGTTTAAAAGAACTACAAACATCATTAATAAAAATATTAAAAAGCAGTGGACTTTAGATACTTCCTTGGGATATGCCAGAAGTTGGAATAAAGCAAATCTGAATCATAATGAACCCAAATTTTAGATAGCTTAAATAGCAGCAATTCATGCTGGACACGGTCAAATTCCTTAGCAAGATCGGTGTATATTGCGTCAATTTGAACACCCTTTTTAAAATGGGCCATACAATTATTAGTAAAAACAGCTAAGTTTGTAGTAGTTGATCTACCAGTCGAGTCATAAAACCACGTTGAAAACCAGAAATGTAACGTTTTAATTTAATTTATTTATTTACTTAAAGACTGGAATTACAAATGTCCTTACAAACTAATATATTTAGTGTATAAAATACATATAACAAATAAAATAATGACGATTTAATTATTTAGATATAGAATAATTTTAGGTTTCAAAGATTCTTTATTTTCGGACAAATCTATGATGTGGTAAATTCCATTAAATTGCTCACATCACAGGCGAAATGGATCATTATTAGCATAGTAAAATCGAAAATAATTAATATTTAAGAGCTTAAAGTTTCTTGTAGGTCTCGATGGTATATTTATTTGAATTCTACCTAACAATTAATTGGAGTCAATGTCGCCATGAAACGAACTGAGTAGAAAGGAAATATTAAGCATTGTTCTACGACTTTTCAGTGTCGGTAACTTGATTACAGCAAGTCTGAATTTATAAGAGGGTAAGGCACGGGAGTTCCAATCAAGTCCACATAGACAGAATAAAAGAATTTGTTTCTGGACAGATTCGACGAAATTTATATAAATAATGTAACATGGATCCCATATTATAGAACCATATTCCAGGATGGGACGAACCAAGGCTGTTTGGTTACATATGATTCAGAAAATTCTTTACTCCATCGCTTCATAAATCCAAGAACGCCATAAGCTTTGTTTATTGCTCAAGATATATGCGGAAGAAAGTTTAATCTATGATCTAATAAAATGACAAGATCAGAGAATGTATCAACGGATTCCAATTCACTTTCATTCACAAAATAAGTAGTATGTAGATTATTACATCTGTGAAAGGACATATGCTTGCATTTTTTTTATTGAGCTCCATAAGGTTTACATTGCACCATCCACAAAAATTATTTAAATCGGATTGTAGCAAAAAATGTTGAAAGTAATTTTGAAGAGCGGAAAATAGTTTGACATCATCAGCGTATAAGAGAATTTTAGAGTGTTGAATAACATAAGGGAGATCATTAATATATAAAGTAAAAAGTACTGAACCAAGATGACTTCCTTGTGGAACACCAGAAAACACTTCGATTTTTTTAGAGACAGCGTTTCTAAATTTAACCCGCTGAAATCTCTTCGTTAAATAACATTTTAACCAGGAAACTAAAGAATTACTGAAATCCATAAAATTCAGCGTCATTATAATTGTAGTGAGTTCCGGAACGTTGCACAGTGGCTGAAAATCATTTTTCATTGGCCAAAATTCTGTAACTTTTGAACCGATCAAAATATTTTAGTACTGTTTTTTTTAATAGATAGATAGATAGTTGATCTTGACTCAGTGTGAATTTCATTTAAATTGATTGAGTACTTTTTAAGGAATTCTAGGTCAAAGTTTAACTTTTGATTTTTTTTAACTTTTAGCGTGATATATGTTTTTTTTTATTTATTTTTATTTATTAGAAAGTGTCATATTTGGAGTTAAATAATTATTATAAACATTTTTTGTAATAATGAAATTTTTTTAATGCTTACACTCAAAAAAATTTTTACACTCAAAAAAATTTTTACACGCAACAAAATAGTAAAATTCACTAGAAATTTAACTAGTATTACTAAAAAATTAAAAATGTTTGCTATCAAATTTGCAATTTGCTTACACTCAAGGAATATTATTATTACTACAGAAAAATTTATTAGTGTTTGCTGCCTAATTTGTTACACTAGCTAAATAAATCTGCTAAACATTAGCGCAATGATTCTAATTTTTTTTTTAATTTTGATATGAAAATATGGGTTCTTATTTTTTGAATCTTTCTTATCTATTAAAACATTGCATTCATATGTGGGAAACCTTTTAAGAATAAAAACTGCAATAGATTTAAATAGCATTTGTAACAATGGTAGGTTCTGTTTATTATTATTTTTTACTAATACTATGTTTTTCGTACTTAAATAACAATGAAAGGCAATTATAATTATTATTCATTAGACTCAAATATTGATTGCAAATATTCCATATTTTGTTCTGTGCTATTTCTGTTCTTTAGTAGTTTTTTGGCTTCTTCATCTAAATCCCGATGTTCCACTTTCCATTGATTTCGAATACTGGAGATGAACGGATCTGACGTTGCCAATAATATATTAAATAGATCTTCATTTGTGGAATTTCGTGACATTTTTCTAGTATTGTGCTGTCTATAAAATCTGTAATCCTTGTTCCTTTTTTCCTGAGCCTCCTCTGATAGATCTCCAAGTGGCACCAAATGATATTTAATGACATCTTCTCCATGATAAAGGATTTTGTGGACTGTTGCAGACATATTTCTCCATGGGTAGTTGGTTGTATATATTTTTGCAGTTTCCTTAGCATAATCTCCAAATTTTCTAGAGTCAATTTCTTCATTGCACGCAAGTACTTCTAGGATTATTTTAAATCTGAAAATAAGGTTTAAATCCACTCCTGTTATTTCAGATGCTGTTTCTGGATCTGAAAAGAATCTTCTTGCGGTATTGCCATCATTTGTATTGCCTGACCCTTGTTTTGGCTGATCTATAATCAATCCAAATTTGCGATATTCATCTTGAACATGTTTCTTTTTTGAACTTCTTAACTCTTTGTTGGTTTCGTTGTTTCTTATTGATCCTGAAGGCCCGAAATCCAAATCATAACTGATTTTTAGTATGTGTTCCATAAGTCGTATTCTTGCATGTAGTGGTGATAATCCAAATTCGAAGGCATCGGTATTATCGAATGATTTTGTCGGGACTTGGTTTAATTGGCTTGATGTTGCTTGGCATATAATGCAGCTGGATGCAGCCTTCGTGTTAGTCAAAGCCTGACCTACTTTTCCATCTATCATTGTCAGCACTAATTGGTAGCTTACTTCAATTTGCTGCCCATCTAACTGTAATTGTAATGGCTGTAGTGTTGCTATTTGGGCCTTGATATCACTAACTTCTTTGTTAATGGCATCATGACTTTCTTTTTTGAATTCAAATTTGATTGGCCTGCAGTATTTCGTAGAAGATGGTGTCTCATTTTTCCAAATATCCATTGTTTGCGTTGTACTACTCGAAGGCTCCGAATCTTCCAAAATCTTTTTCAATCGCAATGGTACAAATGATACCATGAACATATCTGAGTCCGAAATATTTTCACATACAACTTGTTTGTATTGTTTTTGTCCCGAAGAACCATCACATCCCCATTTACAAAATAGAATTAACTTTGTGTTTCCATATTTCTTTAACTCAGTTCCTGTTATTGATTGTAGCAAGCGTTTGGCTGTGTGATCAAGTAAAGATTGTAGTTGTACTTCTGCCGAAATTGGTGTGATTGTAATAGTGTCCTTTGATGGCAAACAGTCTATTTTAGCAGCTGTTATGTATGTGATGATATGCTGGATACATATTTGAGCCTTTTTCAATCGCACGCAATCTGAGCTGAATATATTGGTGTTTTGTTAATTTCAAATCCAGAAATAATGCTAATGCCTCCTCATTTGTGAACTGTTTTGCATCGCTCGGAGTTGGTATACTTTTAAGAATTCGCTTTGTTCTCACTGGACTAGCATTACAAGTTTTTTCAATGATATCCACTTTTGTTAATTGGTTTTGTGCTCGTAATTGATGTAGAAAAGATTCTTTTATATTTGTAGAACCAATTTCCTCGTTAAAATTTTTAAGTTTCCGCCTCTTAGATCTATCGCTGCAGTTGTCCAATGATTTGCGTGGTCTTCCAGCCTTATCTAGCTTTGCTGTTTCTCCACCAACATTAAGTTGGCCTTCTAACCAGTTTGCACTTTTATTATAAAACTTTTGTTTACAGTAGTTAACTTCTTCCAATCGTTTTTTTAGTACTTTGACGAAATTAGATAATTGCTCTTGTATTTCGGTACTAGACGAATTTAAGTTTAATTTTATTTTAACGTAACTAAGAACATCTTCCTGGTTTTTGTTTCGAAAATACTCTTCGGCCAGTTCTTTATAACTAAAGTTCTCCATATTTTTCTCAATATTTTTATTTGCATCTGTTATCACTTTTTTATCACTTTTTATCACTTGCGAATATACGTCCGTACACTTGAAGTATTAACTTATTATTGAGTAATCCCTTATAGAATCCGTCATTTTATACATTTTTAGGTACATGTTATTCACACATTGATCTTTAATTTCATAGCAGGTAGTACTTAAATTGAACAAAACTGCACTTGTTATCCAGACTTCAATATCAGGTAAAACTAATTAGTTTCTCGCCAATATGGGGTGGTTTTTTATCTTTAGTGGTTTAGTGCCGCGATTATTGACAAACTTATAAAATTGTTTATGACTTTGGTTGACCCTTAAATTTGACAACAGGTAAATTAAGAAAGAGATCATTTGTTTACTGTAGAACCTACTGTGATCATTTTATGACTTATTTTTTTGCTGATCAAAACAAAGCCAATAAACCCTTTCGCAGGTATTTTATTTAATTATTTTACTTTTACGTAGTCTAAAGTAAAAAAACAAAATTTTTTTTAGAGTAATTTTTTTAGAGTAATTTCATTAAAATGAAAAAAGTGTTCTACCGGGGGCTCGTGGGGGGTGCAAAAGTATATATAGGGTTAAACAGGATACATTCGCCTTTCTCCGGGTGGTATACGTTTCTTGTTCCCTTACTTCCTTTAGAAGTTCTATTCCACTAAAGTTTAAATTTGAGAAAAATATAGTGGTTTCATAAATATTTCATAACGCCCCTAATATCAAACGTTAGAACTGTGACTACTTACAAAAACTAAAGACTATAATCCTACTAACATTATAAAAAAGACCGCAGGCCAATATCGATGATAGCTTGCGAGTAGTAACCATTTATTTTTGATAAAAAACAAAAAAAAAACACCTTTTGCTGAATTAAAAAAAACAGTTGAGTTTGACAGCATGCCACGCCCACAATTATCAATAGTTTAACCTAATTTTTTGGCTACCTTAATCTGGATATATAAGCTACAAAAAGGAGTAAAAATTTTAAAAATCGATGACAAAAAAAAATTTGACTTTTGGCCAATGAAATCAAAATTTGAGCCACAGTGCGTTGGTGCTTGTAGAACAAGATTTACGAAAGCCGTGTTGATATGGAGAAAGTATGGATGAAACTTGATCAGATAACGAGTCTGTTATAATTTTTTCTAAAAGTTTGGGGATTGCACTCTATTTTGCGACGCCTCTGTTGTTAGACACATTGTCCTTATTGCCTGATTTATATAAAGGGATGATATAAAATTCCTTCCATGGAGATGATAAATATCCTGTACGCAATGACTGATTAAAAAGTATTGTAGTGGATAGGACAGGGAGTCAGCACAGTGCTTAAGAAAGTTATTTGGTATTCCATCAGGACCAGGATCAAAAGAATTATTATTATTAGTGTTTTCATGTTAATCAAAACAGTGATGTTGTTAATAAAATTTAAAAAGGATATTGTACGGATTGATCAGAATTTTGTATTGAATATGTTGTAGCAAAAAAAAAAAAAAAAACAGCAAAAACATTACTGATTGATCCAAGTTTCAAAGAATTAGGATATTCACGTGATCGACGTTTAGAATTAACAAAATGGTAAAATGATTTTGGATTCCTCTTTAAATTATGTTTCATATGAGTTAAGTAGTTATTGTAAGCTCTTTTGTTTTCAATATTGTATTCTGATCTAGCAATTAAATACTTGGTAAAATCAGAGGGGGAACCAGACTTTTTAAATTTTTTATATACTTTATTCTTTCTATTTTTGAATTTAGTCAAATAATTATTATTACATGGTGGACCCATATTTTTACGGGATGAAATCATAGGAACCGTTACATATACACATGCGTTCGACGTGTTGCAAAAGCTTGTGATCATCTCATTATAATCAGTAGATGAAAGGATATCATTCCAGTCAATATCGGATAGTAGAGCATTCAATTTTATTTGGAAATAAAGTTTATCATAAACTATATGTTCAAAAACTTTGGCAATATCTTCTAATTTAGAAATCTCTATATATATATAAAAATTACGTGTATGTTCGTGATCGCTAAACTCAAGAACTACTGCACCGATTTTGACCAAACTTTATGTACATGCTCTATGGGGCGTGAAGAGTGTTTCTGTATAGTTTGAAGTTCATCCGACAGATGGCGCAATATTTAGTTTGTTTGTGCTTTGCCCGATAGAGATTAGCGCGATAAGCGGCCAGCAACGCGGACCGGGCCCAGCTATCAAAAATAAATAAATCCATTATTTCTGCTTCAGTAAACGGTATTTGAACAATAATTGCTATGTCGATTTAGTGCACCTTTCATTCTTCTTCGAAATTTAAATCTGCCATGACTTTGCAACGGAACCAGACTTGCAGTGAAAATAAAATTTGAAGGCAAAACAACGTTTGCCCGGGTCAGCTAGTTTGTTTATAAACAGAAACCTCATTCCTATTACTTTACTAAGGAATAGAAAATACTGATGTATTTTTCTACTTTTGAACAAAAGATCCAGCTCTTAAAGAGTGATTAAAAATACCTTTAAGGGGATAAACTAAACACACTGTTCCAAAAAAGGCTAAAATACCATCCTTCAGTTATGAAAATTTGTGGAAATATTAACATGAATGTTTTTTTAAGACATAAGACTAAGAAGCATAAAAGAGGAACACTCTCCCAGCTAGCTATAAGCAGTTAGGTATTGTGGTTCTCAACCCGAATTTCTGACGCGTAAATATATAATATCTAATATAATATCTATATATTAAGTATCTTAAAAACAACCAGAAAGATGGCTAGATATTATAATATTTAGGGTAAACTTTTCCCTCTCAACCGATAAAAATCAGATGCCTATGATAATCATATTACCCTATTTCATACCCTTGTTTATAATTTTAATAGTTTTCCTTACTCCATTCTTAGATATAGACAGGGTTTCAAATTATCATTCCAGAACATAATCTACAGTCTTTTGCAATAAAATGTACAGATTAGTTTGTATTTCTATTCCATTTGTCAACAATTTTTGTTCTTCATCCGAAATCATTCAACTTTGCTTTCAACTTAGCTTTCAAAAAATAATTTAATTTCTGACAGTTTTGCTTAAAGCTTCTTTTGAGTTCGAAGAATTTGAAATTAAATTCTGTGTAGTATTTCCCAAATATTGTTTGTGGTTTTCTAGATAACATTGTTGTAGTTTTTCATAATTATTTTTTTTTTGGATGTTATGACTACCGCTAAAGTTTTTTTTCACCTTTAAATACACTTAAATGAATTTACTTTAATATTTAAGATTAATATGTAAAAATATTTCATTCGCCAACTCACAAAAGCATAGAATTAGTTATTTTTTTTCGAAACAAATGCGTCTGTATATTTTTGAAGGCAAATATGTACACAGTAAACGAATATAGACTTCAAGTCATGTCGTGTGAGGTTATTTATTTAATTTATGATGTGATATATGTAGTTTTTTTTTCCTTTAACCAGTAACAAAACATATGCAAATAAGTGCTTTAAAAAATATACAAAACTGAGTAGAAAAAAATTTTCTGAATAAACCATGAAAATATAAAGAATATTAACGCAAACATATCAAGAACTTTAAACTATTGTTCAGTGAATTTTTAAGTTTTGCTTAGTAGAGAGCGGGGAAGTTTGTTACTTTAGGCTTAACAGCTGAAATCTGTATTTCTAGACAATAAAACTACAGCACAACACAATACAACACATAGACTTATGAATCATATTTATGTGAAAAGAAATCTAAATAACAGTTGAATTTTGTAGTTTTAAAAACTTTAAACAAAAAGCAGCTAATATGTAGGTTTTTTTTAATTTTTTGTTTATGTATACTCGTATTTTGAAGAAAAAATTATATTAAATAAATCATTTAAATATTTTGTATACTTGAAAATACACAATTCAATGAATTTGTCTTTTTTTATTTCATAGTTTTCTTGACATGATTGATGATTTCTTAACAATTTCGCCAGCTTTGTTAACTATTTTAGGCTTAATTTGTGTATATTATGGATTTCATTTATGGTAATTTCTTTTATTTGGAAAAAAAAAGTATTTATCATAAAAGTTTGTGTCTTAATTCTTTTGTTTAGGAAGAATATAAAATTATTATCATTTCGTTTAAAAAATTATGATTTCATTTAAGTTGACATTTTTTTTAAGGTTTATTATAAATCACAAAGTATGGGTTGGAAATAATAGTAAAACGAAAGACTAAATTAAGGAACTTGATTTATTAAAAACGAAAATTTTACAAGAAACGTATTAATTTAAATTTAGCGTGACAGTAAATTATGTTGTGGATGGAATTCATGGGTAGATAATTTATTAGCGATTAAATTCATAACTAACAAGTAAGAAAGTAATAGTAGGTCTAGACCTTCTATGAGATAACCTACACAATGCTTGAGAAGGCCTTACATCCAACTTTGCCTAGACAATACCTGGACTTAGAAAATAAGCTTATTATAAATTTTAGTGTTGTTCTTAATAGTTTGTGACCTGCAGTTATGAAAAAGTTCATATCTGATGTCATTTTTATATAGATTAGATTAGAAATTAGACTAGATTAGATTCTTTACTCATCAAAATTTTACAAGTATATATGACAAAGTAATATTAAAATTTATAATATAAAGAATTTATACGGCTTGGTAGATTTACCGTCAGCCGGAAGATTTGATTGAAATATAAGAGAAGAAAAATATATAAAAATATATAATATATAAAAATATACACTGATTTCATTAATTTTGATTTAATAATTGTATTCTGTGATGAAAAACTGTCTATATTTCAAAGCATTTCGAACATAATTGTATAAGGGATTCCAATTTTCAAATGCATCACCGTTTAGAATATCAAAGATTTCATAACCTGTTAATCTTGAGTATCGGAGGAATCTGCATCTTATATGTTGTAGCACGGGACACCTTCCCAAGAAATTTTTAATTATTTCCTCTTCTTTTAAGTTGCACATTGAACAAATTCTGGGTTGTGCGATAAGTTTTTCGAAGCTATATTTAGTTGCGTTTAAATACAAAAGATCACACCGGCTTTTCATTATCAACGAAATTTTTTTCTGGTTGTAGCTCTCATTATCTATAATATTAAGCTAGGCGATTTCTTGTGACCGATGTTTTGTTCTACCGTTTTATCCTGAGTTTGACCAAACGTATATTGTTTCAAAGGTATTTCTTTTTGGCCGTTTTGCAGATTTGCAGATTTTTAAATTTTTCCTTTATTTTGAGTAAATTGCATTTTAAGTTACTACTAACACATACATAAAATTATACAATGCTATGTGTGTGTTCATTAAATTTGTTAATGTGTTTGTAATAAAAATTAGTTTGTTTTTTTTTTTGTGTTGATTTGTGAATGGGCTATAATTGATTAGCATACCTTTAGGGTCTCTATTTAATGAAAAAGTAAAATTTCCTAAAATTTGCACTCGAATTTCGAGGGATGGAATCTGCTAGTAATAAGAAATACCTTTGGAGAAGTACAAAAACTTATAAAGTCTTCGTTCACTTTGTAATGCCCTCTCATAATTGTTACGATAGAATTGCGTCTTGATTTGTTGGAGTAAAGCTCTACCTGTATTGTTCCATACGTCTTTACATTGGCTTATGTTATCGGAATCTTAGTTGCAGTTATTTAGACGATCAATGTGGTCTTTATTCCAATAAATATTTTTGCAGATTATTGCTTTCAATAGTTTGTAGGGTAATCTTTCGTGATCATAGTTAAGTAGTACTCTGGAAACATACTTCAAATGTAATCCATAGGTATAAAAATGTGCGTCTTTCTGACCAGTTCCTAAACTTAGAACGTAATTTGGCGTGTTATGTGCCAATTTCAGAATACATTTTGTGAAAAATCTCTGCAACTGATCAACATTTTCAAACATAGTGAGTTCCCACGCCTGCGCTCCACAAGATTGAATTGACCTGAAAACGGCCTGAAATAATTTCCATTTAGCTTTTAACGACACATTCCTTTTTCCAATAAAGTTTTTCCATGTTATATTCATGCAAACGTTTGCTGCATCATTTTTTTCACTCACATGTTGGCGAAAGACATTCTAGGAGTCAGCAAAATATCTAGATATTTATACTGTGACACAATTTTAACTTCTTCTCCCATTAATTTCCATGTTTCATTTGTTGATGTGTAAACATCTATACGAGCAGGGGGGTAAATTTCTATTTCACAATACAATCACCAAAACCGCATAATATGTGAGCTAACATGTTAGGCGTAAGATGTGAGCATTAGGACAAATCGGTGTGACTTAAAATTGTTTGGTGAAAAATTATGATATGTAATAACCTTTCTGTCGCTGTTTTCTGTATTTTATTTCTTCACTTTTTATAAACATTTAAAATTAATTTTCTCAAACATTTAAAGGTGTTTTCCATATTGTAAAATATTCCACATATAATAACACAATTTAATATTAATGCTAATCAAACATAAATAAAAATAAAAAATAAACGAATGACTGTCAAAAGGAAGTGTCTGGACATAAAACGAAGGCACAATTTAATGGAAGTGTTTGGAGACAAAATGAAGTGTGAGGAGATTAAATTAGGGAGCGAATAGCGTTATAAAAACGTTTTTCTAAAACAGGGACCTAATTTCGGTATTCCATATAGAATGTTGCTATTTTATTAAACATTTATTTTTATAAACATTTATAATTAATTTTCTCAATCATTTAAAGTTATTCATAATATTACAAATTAGTACATTATTACAATTATTATTATTATTATTATTATTATTATTATTATTATTATTATTATTATTATTATTATTATTATTATTATTATTATTATTATTATTATTATTATTATTATTATTATTATTATTATTATTATTATTATTATTATTATTATTATTATTATTACTAATATTATTTTTAATAAATAAATAAAAAATAAAATAATTAACACATGTAACCGATACTACTGTTTAAAAAGATTTTGAGTAAACTCACGAGATTCGAAACCAATTTCACACTTCATAAATATCTAGGGTCGAATCGTCGCATTCGTTATCGAAATTTTTCAATCGAAATTATTTTTGATGTGTAAACATCTATGCGCGCATGGGAGTAAATTTCTATTTCACAATACAATCACAAAAACAGCGTAACACAAATCGGTGAGAGCTGTAACACATAACGCTGTGTGACTTATGATTGTATTGGTGAAAAAATTATGATATAAAATTGTTTTTTTATGGCACTTTTTTAAAATCAAACAGAAAGCGTCATCTATCTATCTCTTATATGCGTTTATATTGGGATATTTTTAACGTTTTACAGCAAAGGGTTGTTGAATTAGCTGTTTCAGCTAATGCTATAAGTGATATATAGATGACGCTTTCTGTTTGATTTTAAAAAGTGACATAAAAAAAATCTTTAATTACTAAATGTTTACACATCTCCCCTGTGATCGGACTCACATGATTTTTTTTATATAGGGGCTAGCTCAAATATGGACCGATTATTATATCTCAGAAACATATACAAACCAAATTTTAAAAAATCTATGCAATTTTTTTTTTTTTTTTGTACACTTAAGTGAAGATCGAGAATCAGATTTATATTGGGGCTACGACTAAAAGTGGTAGTATAGGCTCTATTTTTAGACTATAGATTTGGGGGTATAAAAAACTCTCATAGCGAAATTTTATTTATATATATAAACATTAGGGTGGGTCCAATTGTATGGGGTCGAAAAAATCTTCATGGGTTCATCGCGATTCTGGTATAACAAGTATATTTGTCCAAGGTACCATACCTCTAATATAATTTCCGAGGCTGCCGAAATTTCGATGAAGATATTTTCATGATATTTTCCATAATCCTCATTCAAACGTAAAAAAATTTTTGAGAATTTGTATACCGGGAGTTTTTTGGGTTGGGAAATTTATATTTCACATTTATTTTTATTTTTAGTAGCCGCCAGGGGGCGTTTTCGTGAATTTGTGTGGATTTTATTCACCTTTTTGGGGCAAATTGATGAAGTTATTCAGCGCCATATGCCCATATGTGGGATACCCATCGATTTCATTCAATTTAAGTAAAAAAATTCTTTTTTTATTTACTGTTTGAATGAACAAATATAACAAAGGAAAACAGACAGACAGACGGTCGGATGGAAATATGGATGGACGGACTGACGGGCAGACAGACAGACTTATTGACAGACAGGCAGATAGAAGGACAGACCGAAAACTTGCATACAGACAGACGGACAGACTGTAGTACGTACAAACTTTAAATCGACTTCGAAATTTTCTTTCAGTCGATTGATAACTGCCAAATATTTTTGGCAGTTACAAACATCAGCACAAACTCATTATACCCTGACAACATAGTGGCCATAAAATGATTGTTACAAAATTTTACAGAATTTCGCTTCTCCTCGGCGACAAAAAATTTAAAATAAAATTAGTTTCTTTCTTTTCTGACAAAAAATTTTGCATTCTATTTGCACTTATTTCGAAAGGTGTATTTTTTTATATGTTCTGAATTAAGAGCAATCTTATCTCATGCATCAATCGAAAGGTCTCAAAGCTGAGCCCTCGTAAATCGCAAAAAATTTCAGCCATTGACTTCTATCAAGTGGTTGTGTGAGAATATTTCCGCATTGTTCCCCTTTTTTGAATATTTTCACCCTATAACTTCAAAGAGGCTAATTATAAAAATTTTTCGTATTTTATGAACACAGCACTTTATGATCTTTCGATAGATGTATAAGTTAAGGATGCTCTTGATTCAAAATATATAAAAAAATACCCCTTCCGAAAAAAGTGCAAATAAAATGCGACATTTTTTGTCAGAAAAGAAATCGGCTTTAGTTAATACAAAAATTATGTTTTAGATATTAAAAACAATTTAAATAATATTTTTTGATTTAAATATTATTTTATTTTAGAATCTTGGTTTTTTTCTTATTTGATTATTATTTCCTATATCTTTTTAACTAATTATTTATTTTTTTTTTTGTTATTTTTATAAATTTTTAGTCCAGACATTCAAGGTTTAAATATTTGATGTTGTCTCCATAAAATGAAAAAAAAAAAACACATTATCGATCATTTTTTTTAAATACCAAACATCAAAACTTAATGATTTCACTTAAAACTACTTAAAATATATTTGTATGCCTATATAGCAGAAACAAGTGAAAAGCATTTAGAATTTGTCAAAAGATCTTAAAATATTTTTCACAAAAGAACAACGATGTCATAAAAACACCACAAACATTTAAGTAACAAAATTCCTGGCTACACAGAAAAACATGAATCTCAAATAAAAAAAACATCCTCCAAAGACTATAAAACGCTAAGAACAATTAAAGAGTATTAGAAACCAACAACAGTATTTTGATTTTTATTTTTATTTTTATTTTCATTTTTTTTTTAAGAAAAAGACAAATGCTCAACTGAAAGAATCTTAAAAACACTTAACAGACTAAAAAGGATGCAAACAAAATTCCATGAATTTAACTTGTTTTTATAAAATAAAAATAAACGAAATCAGCCATCAATAAGAAAAAAAAAAAAAAAACAAAAACAAAAAAGAAATCGGTTAGTAAAAAATTTGTGTTAAATTTCTAAGAAGCTGCAAGAAAAACATTAGTATTAAAGAAGAAGAGGAGAGAAAGAATGATAACAAAAGAAAATCAAAGGATGAAAGAACCACTTATGATTCTCTAATACATAAAATAAAGATGTCTATCAGTAATGTCAATATAGTGCTTTAAGTACGAGTATCATTAAGATTAGCATTAATAGTAACTGTTCACCAGAAGCATTTAATTTTTAGGGTTTCTGTTAGAAAAAAATATAGCTAATGTTTTAAGAATCATAAACTTATTCAGAGACTGAGATCTTTAAAACTGTAACAAGATAAAGAAAACATTAATATTGGATTAAATTAAAGAAGTGGTTGGGCTCTTCTGAGAGCTCTGAAACTTGTGTGTAGAACTTATATTTGCATTTTTTATTCCCAATTCCAGTAATTGTAGGATGTTCATTGTACATTCAAATTACACGTCAAAGTGTCTGTCTTGCCCCTCAAGACTTTCTGGAAATAGTAGCTTTTATTCAGTCTGAATTTAGGAGCAAACTAATTACACAATACGACAGTCATTCAGGGGAGGGGAGAGGGTGGTGAATTCCAAGTGAGGGTGAAAGTACTAGGTTGAAGTAGTGAAAACCCCCAAAGGATTTGGTGTTCTCAGGCCATATCTATAACTCAAGAACCATTGATGATTTCTCATTTAATTTTTCAGCAAATAGCTTTAGCAACTCAAGTTGGACTAATTTTATCGAATGAAATCTTCAAAAAAAATTTTGAAATCAATTTTTTGAATAACAGAACATATTCCGTGCATATGATTATTATTTATACGCATGAGTGAGATTTTTTATATTAAATCAAACATACATCAATATTTTTATACCCTATACCACTATGTAGTTTGGCTATAATGACTTTGTGCTGCTGTTTGTAACTACCAAAAATATTTGATCTAGACCCATCTTTTATTATCCAATCGAATCAGAATCACTATCTGATTCGATTTAACGATGTCCGTCCGTGTGTCTGTCCGTCCGTCTGTGTGTCCATGTAAACCTTGTAATCAATCTGCAGGTCGCAGATATGAGTCTATTTTGATGAGATTTGGTGTGTACGCTTTCATCTGCCATAGGATGAACGCTGTTGAAATTGGTGAAAATCAGTCCATGTTCAGACCTAGCCCCCATACAAATGACCCCTATGAAATCGACATAAATTGCCATAAGATCCAAATTATCATATAGATCTTACTCAAATTGGGTTTGTATGCATTTATTACATCCATTAATGAGTAGTGCAAAAATTATCCCTATATGAAAACCCTTACTGATAGGCCCCATGTAGAGCTGCTTCCCGATCTGCACTTAAATCTATCAAAAAAACAAAAATATTGCACTGATTCTTTTCAAATTTTGTTTGTACATATTTTTGCAAAATGCAAGAGACTTTACCAAACATGATCAGGATCGGTCCAATTTTAGGCCTAGTGCCCATATAGATATAGCATCCGATATGAACTTTTTCATATCTGCAGCCAAAACAATTAATAAAAATCCCACTCAAATTTGGTTTATCTTATTTTCTATGTTCCGTTAGTTTGGCCTAAGAGATAGGGTCTCTAAACGCATGGTACAGGGTATCGTATAGTCGGTCTAGACCGACTATAATTTTCTTACTTGTTTATTCTTTATTTTTACATGGATATATTAATAAGCCTTATTTAAGCCTTAGCTACAGTTTTGTGTCATAGCTGAACAAGATAAGTAAAAAGTATAAAATGTTAAAAAATTTTGTCTGAGAATGCCAAACCCTTTTCAGGTTTTACTATACCGGCCAAGTAATTTCACCTTGACTTGTAAGTCCTGCACCCCCAGACAATGACTCCGAAAATCTTCCAGACTGGCTAACTGATTGTTTTAATATATTATATAAATTATTTGAATAGTTTTATAGATAAAACTTGTATACAGATATCTTAATTTTGAAAAACACATACACAATTGATTAAGATTATATCCAACTAAAATCTGTACCATGGAGATTATCAATTATAGAAACTAGTTTTCATATCGTATTGCATTTTGTATTCATAACAGAAGAGTCAAAGCTAAGCCACGTAACTCTGATTTATATCCACTAAGACTTCTGTTTAAGTTGGATTTGGAGATGATTTAGGGTTGGTCGAATAAAGTTATTCAAAGATTGAAGTATCAATTGATAAAGTATTTACATTTGAAAAATAATTAATAGCTTTCATATGCTGGTTGTAAACTCACGAACTATTTCACCGATTAAGAAATGTTTTTTAAAATTATTTGTCATAGTGTAAGGTTAAAGGTATAGTTTGTTTATAATATGATCAGTCGGCTTGGCGATTCCAATAGCAAATAAATATATATCAACAAATGTCTAGCGAACTATGATAGCAAGAGTTTTCAAACTCTGTGACAGTCCATAAATTATAAATGACTGACACTGGTGGGATAGTAATAGTGCGGGTGGCACATGCTATATTAAATAAAATATATAGATAGTATCTGTATATTATTATGTGAATTAAATTTTTTATTACCTTTTTAAGCAAAATGTTGGCACGGAGGGGTGTGAAATTTGGCAGTTTTTTTTTTTTTATTAATCAACTCTCAGGGGATGCCCACTACAGATGCAGTGCATTGTGTTGATCTCAGGAAAGATATAGATATAGGAAGGAGGAAAGAGGGAGTAGTGTGTTCATTTTTTTTTTTTTTTTGCAACGACAGACCAAAGCCTCTGGTGGGAATCGAACCCACGACCCCCGCATGGAAGGCGAGCACTCTACCTACTCACATACAGGAGCGCTTCAATGGAGAAGAAGCGGATAGTGATAAAATTTTTATATAATATGTTTTAAAAATACATAAAATAAAATAAAATAAATATTTATAATAATTCGTTACACCCTGTTAATGCCAATGATATATATTGTGTATTGCTAAAATTGATTAGCATACCTTTAGGCTCATTTAAATAATCATAATTTTTTTCTATATATCTATAATATTAATTGGCTAGGCGATTTCTTGTGATCGATGTTTTGTTCTACCGTTTTATCCCGATTTTGAACAAACGTATATCATTTGATAGATATTTCTTTTTAACCGTTTTGCAGTCTTACAGATTTTAAAATTTTTCCTTTATTTTGAGTAAATTGCATATAAAGTTACATTCAAAGTTGTGTTTGTTAATGAGTTTATTATCTTCGTTCACAATTATAATAAACCGTAAAAGTGTTGGTTTGTGAATTGGCTAAGTTGAAAAATAAAGCTGCTTAGAAGTTGCACTCGAATTTCAAGCGCTGGAATCTGCTAGTGGATTAAAAAACATTGAAAGAAAACAATTCAATGAAAATATAATATTTTCTAGAATTTGCTCTTTATTTCGGGTGCTGAACTGTACTAGTAGGTTCTTAATGCGGGGAGTACAAATATAACGGATATCGTATATGTAATATATAAAGGGTCCGCCAAATAACTTTTTTTTTAAAAATGCTATAAAAACACTACTGAATTTTATCTCAAATTTCTTTTTTTAGGTGAAAGAACAATCCTTCCGGTTAATAATGGAAAATAATTTCATTCAAATGGCTGCCTCGGCTGGCCATGCAGTAGCCTACACGATCGGTCCAATTTTTAAGCACATTATCGATTGTGTGCAGCTGTATTTCACCAATGGCTTGACGAATATTGTCCTTTAAAGCGTCAATTGTCTCTGGCTTGTTGGCGTAACACTTATCTTTGAGGGCACCATACAAATAATAGTCCAACGGTGTCAAATCGCAGCTCCGAGGTGGCCAAACGACATCAGCTCTGCGGCTGATAATGCGATCTTCAAAAACAGGGCGAAAAAACGAGTGTAGCTTCGGCTATGTGGCACGTAGCGCCGTCCTGTTGAAACCAAATGTTGCCAATATCCTCCTCTTCAATTTTTGTGAACAAAAATTCATTCAACCTGGCCCGATAACGATCGCCATTGACTGTAACGGCCACTCCTTGCTCATTTTCGAAGAAAAATGGCCCAATTATGCCTCTGGACCAAAATCCGCACCAAACAGTGACTCGTTTTGGGTGTATCGGCTTTTCATTGTATGCGTGCGGGTTTTCTGTGCCCCAAATGCGACAACTTTGCTTGTTTACCTACCCGCCAAGATCAAAATGAGCTTCATCTGAAGAGATGATTTTTTTTTGCAAAAATCGGCATCTTCTATAAGTCGATCGGAGGCCTACTTAGCGAAGCGAAAACGCATTGGATGGTCAGTTGGCTTCAACTCCTGAACCAATTGGACTTTGTATGGCGTCATACCAAGGTATTTATGCAAAATTCGTCTCAATGATGCCTCCGAAATGTTCAGTTCTTGAGAATGACGGTGAATTGATGTTGATGGCGCTTCACGCACACTTTCTGCCACATCAGCAATATTCTGGTGTGTACGCACTGTTTTTGGCTTTTCACGCTTTGGTTTATCGATGACGATGCCAGTTTCTTTCACTTTTTTCACAAGATAACGAACATACGGAGCTGACGGTGCTTCTCTTCTTCCAAAATCCGTACGCAATTTTCGCACACATTCTGCAACATTACCATGATTTTCAAAGTAATGTCGCAATATATCCCAGCGTTGTTCAAGCGTATACACAACCATATTCGTTCAGCGGAAGGATAAAACTAAATATCTGTCAAATCAGTCATGAACTAAGTGTTACTATTCACGAAATAAGCACTAGTTGAAAAAAAAAAACGTTAGATGGCGGACGCTTTATATATATATATAATATGAATTGTGTAGAATCGAAATACTATTAAATACGCAAATACTTTATAATCAGGAATATCCAGTGCTGATCAATATAATAGATGGTTACTAATAGAACATGATTATTCTTAAATTGTATCGATTTGAAATTTTTTCTCTTAAGACCTTCTATAATAATTGTTGCTGTTTTGTGGAATTTATTATTCATGTTTTAAGTGCAGCTGTTCAAAAACGAAATATGGTGCGGTGATACCAAATAAATTTATTTGGCTCCGACAGTCAACGTAATGTCAGAATTCCAGAAGGTAAACATGGTTGAGGTATCATGGCTTGGGGCGCATAATCATAGTATGATGTTGGAACTTTACACCAGCGCACTTAAATCATGAATAAGGAAATTTACTGTGATATTTTAAATGATGTGTTGCTCCCATATGCAGAAAACCAAATTCCATCAAAATGCCACTTCCAACGGGACATTGCGGAAAATCTTGGTTGAGTGAACACGAAGTGTCCTCTTTCCTTTTGGAATGCCCAAACGAATTTGAGTTGTGTTAGATAATAATAATAATATTAATAGGCAAGGCTATTTCTTGTGACCGATGTATGTTTGTCAGTTTCAATCCTATTTTAAACAAACATCCCACACCTGAAAGGTATTTCTTTTTAGCTGTCCACCAGATTTACAGATTTTTAAATTTTTTTTTGAGTAAAATGCATTTTTCTACTAACGCATACATGAAATTATACACTGCTGTGTGTATGTTTATTGAATTTGTTAATGTGTTTGGAAAAAGTCCTGTGTTGAATTGAGAAATAATTTTGGACATTGTGAATTGGCTAAAATTGATTAGAAAATTATTTATTAAATGAAAAAATAAATAATCCTAGAATTTGCACTCGGATTTCGAATTAGTTTTAAAACTAAAATAATTTTTTGATTTAATTCTTCTTTCTGGTTAAAAATAAAATATGATTTTTATGATATTTAATATAAGTCTTTTATTTAGAGCAGCAAAATAGAGAACTAATTTTTTTTTACGTTAATAAATATATCAAAAAGCAAAGTATTTTATTTAAACCCCCAGTATTTTTGAAAATAAAAGAAATAAATAAAACGTCTATTATTTTGATCAGCACTGTCTTTAAAATCGAAACAACATTCGATGAGTTCCCCGAATATTTATATATAAAATTCTTTGTGTGTATGTATATAATCAATTCAAGTTTAAATTACAACACTAATAGTAATCAAATTCACACCGTTAGTTTTACAGGTTCCATAGGTGGCGCTGTGGTCAAAATAATTCGAAATTTTTGTTCAATTCCAGATTTGGCTCATATTCAGAATGTATGATGGATGGGTTACGCGAAGAAATTTTATGCAGGTATGGCGCTAGTGTTAGTACTTTTACGAAAAATCTATATTATCTGGAATCCTAAGAGCTATCGAGCTTAGATTTACACCTTAGGTTCGGTGAGAGTTCTTACGTTTTTTTTTAATTTTGAACCCGGTATATGACGTTAAGGTCGTGTTGTAAAAAAATATTATTTTAAGTGCGATTTGACTTCAATAAAAATATTTTATGTATGAATGGATTAAAAAGATGATGCTGGGATGGAGTTATTTCAAATATATAGTGTAATTTTACTTAAATTTTTGGACTCCATAATGACTTATGAAATTTATTTCCGCTGATGTAGATTCAAATTTTCACCACTTACTGAACACAAGGTTAGAATATTTGTCACTTCTTTGGATACTTTTTGTTTGCCAAAACCTTTGATTTGAAAATAAGCGCCTTTACTGCAGTATATTTATTTGTTCATTAGGTAGACATTACTGGTAACTGCGGTCATGTAGTAGAGGATGATGATGATGGTGATGATGATGATAATGATGACGATGCTGTTGTTTATGTTTATAGCATAGAGTATATTGAATATCTTTGTGTATGTGTGTATTTGTGTGCGTGTAGAAAGAAGTTGTTTAGAATTTTATAGAGTTAAAATCAAATGTTTTGGCCTAAACACATGCTTCAGCATGCTGTTGAGAAGAAAGAAGTATAAAATATAAACACACAAAAAATGAGACAAAAACAAGATATTTTTCTTGATTTCAAATAGTTTTTATAAAGGAAAAACAAAAAAAGCAATCAATTTATATTCTTCTTTTTCTTTTATAACTCTTTGTTATTTTATATTTTGTTGTGCTTAAGACATTCTGCATATTATGAAAACAAGCCCAAAAATTATATATGGTTAAAATATCATGCATGAAACATATAGACGACAGCGGCTACTCGAACACAAGACTACAAATGCTGCTGGCTGCAATTGTAGTCGTGAAGTTAGCTACTTAATTTTTTTGAAAACGACCGCAACATATAACAACAATATAAACAGCTGTTTTTATACAAAAGCATTTTTATTTCAGTAGTGCCAATTATATTTTTTTTTTATTTTATTAAAATAGAAAAACGTGCATGATTCTATATAAATTTGACTTAAATACACAAATACTTATTTATAATGCATTATTATAACGTAAAAATAAATAAATAAATTTACTTTACCGCTTTTGATTATTAATGGAATTATTATAGCACTTCATTTTGCGATTAATTTTTTCAATAAAATATTTCATAGCACTAATATCTTTTACATATTTTATTATATTGTTTTGTAGACAACAAAAATAGAAATTAGCCTAAGTTGACTACAGCAGCAAAAGTGGTCGTGTAGTCATGTAGCTGTGTTGGTGTCAGAAAAATTGTTTTCATATAAACGTGTGTATTTTATTTTTGACAGGCTGTAGCCGCTGTCGTCTATGTGTTTCATGCATTATATTTGAGATTCAGGTTTTTTAAATAGTTTTGAGAAGAATTTTGTTTTACATATTGCGACTTTATAAGATAATGCTTGTTGGATGATCTATAGTTTTTCGATGATATTAAAACGTTAAAATTTTGAGTGTTTAAAAACTTTCGGAAATAATAAATGAGGGCGATTTTTGCATTCTCTTTCTGAGCGTTTTCAATAATGCATTTTTTAATTAATTTCTTTGGAATCATTTGGAACAATTAAGTACCACTTGTGACCCTTATTTAAGAGCTCTTTTAAAATTATTCACTTTAAACTTTCTCTGAGTGTTCAGGAACTTGTGGGTAGTCATTTATGAAAATGTTTTGGAATGCTATAGGACTACATCCAAGATTGATTTTTAGTACTAGATTTTAGCTCTAAAAATAGTGAAATTCTAACCACAATAAGGCTAATATGAAATTTTGTCAAAACTGTTAGATTAATTTTGTTCGTCCAATTTTTCCAATCTAATTTAAAAATTGGACTATTTAAATTTACTATTTCACTCAATGTAATTTTCGTCAATAATTAGACTACTCAAAACTAGTTTTAAAGAAAATGTTGATGACTTTAAAATATAAAATTCAGTATTTTAGAAATCTAAGCCTCATTAATTTGTCCCAAAATGATAAGAGATACATATAATGGTTTTAAAATAAAAGGTATTTCGAGGAGGTATTTTTTGAGTAATTGATTTTTTTTAACTTGTTTAATACTAATTATTACTTTTGAAATGTGCCCCTAAAGTGATAATTTTTACCGCAGAAATTTATTTTTAGTAGGCTTGTGAAAACGAAGCACTAGAGAATAAAATTATGTCTCAAAACCTAATTCTTTGGATAAATATCAATTTCAAGACCTCGTAAACGACTGAAAAAATTCTCAAAAATGTTTTGGACAATAGGAATTCATACTCGGTTTTAAGAGTTGAAAAAAATCGAGAAAAACTTATTTTGTGAAACGTGTAATGAAAACACTATTAACATTTTTTGGGCCATTTTTACAACTTGCCAATAGCTAAAGTTAGGATGTTATCGGGCAGGTTATTAGTTTTTCGTTATTGCAACTATACTTTAAGCTAAAAGTGTCCGATAAGCTAAAGGAAGATATTGCTGCCTTTAACTTTTAAACGTGAGGTTTATGTATTTAAAGTTGCCACATTTTCTGATCTACGAAGAAGAAATTCAAATCTATTTAGTTTGCAAATAAATTTATTTACATATACTTAATTATATGCTTGTATATTTTTTATAAAGTTTTATTACACATTTACAACAATTCTGCAACTTATAATAAAGGTTTTTATTTTTTCTTCTATTGTTTTTATTGTTTGTTTGCGAGGATATAAAGGAACGTTACCACTACGTATTTTTATAAAGCAATTCATTTGGGCAAAATTAATCGGTGATTCCATTAGTGTTGCCACAATATCAAAATATTAATTTTATTTTACTGGGAAGTTGTAGTAACGAAAAGAAGTTAAAGGTAACTTTATTGCTCACTTTAGCTAAAGTTACCTTTAACTAACATTTACTTTAAACGCAAGTTGTAATAATGGCCCTTAGACATATTTTTGACTTAGCCTCAATATATAGTTCAACATTTATATATTGTTTTCTGTGCAATCTGATATTAAAAGTAGACAAAGTAGCACCAGGCATTCCACAGTTATAATATATCTTTAGTAATATAACTTCAAATAGTTATTTCAAAAGCATTGGTTTTCAATGTTTCATAAGTTTGTAACAATGTTTCTTAAGCAGTTTTATTTTATTGAAAATAGTCAAAATTGATTCACGTAATCCAAAATTGTGAACAAAATTAAAAGTCTTCCCAACTTTCGTAACGTAAATTTAAAAGTTTATACGGATGGTTTAAAAAATAGACTATTATTCAGAAATATTTTCAATAAGCACTAGAAGCTTATTGTTGAAAATGGCGTTAATTATCTAGTGTTTTAAAATTTATGAGTTAGTTAGTAAGAGATCTCCGAAATATTCAAGTCATTTAACCCTTTCACGCCCAATGCGATATATTTGTCCCATTTTTTCCTATATTTTCTAGAATTTCCAACCAATTTTTTTAAAGCTGACTTGAGTATTAGCTTTCAGACCATACCAAATAGGTTGGCACATGTATTCTCAGGACCTAAGACGGTGAGCCCAAAATCTAAAATTATGTTTTTTTTAAATCATATTCGGATGTCATTAATTCGGACGTTATTGAACCAAAAACAATAAAAATTTTGGTACAAAATGGACCAGTACTTATGGTTTTCAGAAACACAAAAATATTTGGAATAGGTTTAATATTCAGCAAAATTCAATACGGGACATATATGCATGTCCAACTGGTCGTCAATGGGAAAAAAGATGTTTTATAGTTTTATTTTTTTATTAAATTAAAAAAATTCAAAATATTAAATCGACAATTAATTAAACTATAAATAAAAAAAATTAGAAAAAGGTTAATTCTAAATATCACAAAAATTCAAAGTCATTCAGCCCAATTACGAATATTCTCAAGGAATTTCTTTCTCACGGAAAATACTTTTCTCGAGAAAAAAGTCCTCCAATTATAAATTCCGCGTGAACAAAAAAATTAATAAGTGGCATCATCGAATTTCGAAGCCATTTGTTTTGTTTATTGCCAATTAATTTTCTATTTTTTTTTTTGTGTGTGCAAACGAAAATAATTTTATTTTAAAGAAAAATTAAATAAAAAATGAATAGCATAGCTATGATGCGAGCACTCGTGGAGGAAATTGGTATTGTAGAACAACAACGACGAAATGGCTAAAGGATTGCTAGAAGCCAATTGCGGGCTGAATCTATGGAAAACACAATCAATGCCTGAATTGGCTCTCATTAAACTTAACAAAAGTTGAAGTTTGGCTTTATTTGTGGTCTTCAGACTACAAGATTAATAAAATATTAATTTTTTATTCAAAATAAACAAACGATGAATAAACATTCGACAGTGCACTATATTGGTGAAAGGTTTTTTAAAAAGATTTTTTAATTTTTAAAAATCCCCTGAAGATGGTAAACGATGTTTACCGAAATATTGGAAAAAAATAAAATAAGATAATTAAATTAAAGGAAAAGAAAAACCCTTTCGTTTTTTATTTTATTGAAAATTGATGACCTCAAGCCGAATCAGAAAAAAAATTAATATTTTTATTTAAAATTTTTTAAATTAAAATACTTCTTACATTTTTATATAAACTCCCGTCTGTTTTGCAAGGGAAGTTTTTTGAGGGAATAAACCAAATTCAAGTGCATTGAGAATAACAACTTTTTTCCCCTCGAATTTTTTTCCGAAGGAATTTTTATTCATAATAGGGGAAAAGGGAGAAGTGAGAAACTTCATGCGGAATTTTTGTTTAGAATTGGGCTGATTATGATAATCTTCGAAGCAATTAAGGTTTTTGGTGAAATAAAAAGGTTTTTTACAAGAAGAACATATTGCGTTTGTCCGATTTTATTTTCCATTTTTAGTACAAACTAAAAAAGTAGTAATCGATTCTCTGTGATTTATATTTAAAAATTTACAACAAATACAAAACCAAAACTACAGTTATTTATGTAAAAAAATAAAAAATCACTGACTTGCTTTGGGCGGAGTAAATTAGTGGCTCACTAATTTTGACCGTTGACGACCAATGGGATGTATATATCTCATGGATTTTTTCTTTGAAGGAATTGAAAAAAAAAATATTTTTGACGACACTTTTGTTTAGAAATGTTTGGTCGTTAAGTACGAATCCACAAAAAAAAATAAAAATTTTCCAATTTTACAATGAGTGTCCAAAAATTCGCACAAGAAGCGAATTGAGCAGAAAACATAGTTTTTTCTTCACATTGTTATTTTTTTTATTGAATCATTAAGTACACATCATACATATGTAACAATGCATCGAAAAAATGGCCTCCATGGCTTTACTGGTAAATACGCACTCTCTTTTTTGAAAATTTCCATGACCTTTGATTAAAAGTGGCTGAATTTTGTTTGAAGAAGCATTGAATGTTCTCCTCCAATGCACGAATGGTTGTGGGCTTGTTGACATAGATCTTTGACCAAAAATATATTATAAATCCGACTATGTTTTGTACGAAGTTTTCGAACTGTAGTCGCCTATCATTTTTGAGATATTGTGCAACAATGGTTCTAACGTGTCATGCCCCATTTTCACTAACTTTAAGCTGTCAGCTGTCAAATTGGTTGCCAAAACTTTACTGCGCAAATGACGGCAAATTCAAATCTTGCTAGAATTTTGGAACACCCTTTATAACTTCAAACATTTTCATTGAAGTATATTTAAATAAACGTCTTGTAAACACAGGGTCCGTATTCCAAGAAAAAGTAATTTCAGAAACAACATAAATTTTTCTCCTTATGCTTTATGTGTTAGGAAATTTCAAAATAACTGCTATTTTCAGACTCTGATTTTCGACATTTAGTTATTTTTTTGAATTTGTGCGCATCTCGAAAGATAAGTTTTTTTGGCAAAATTTTTTCAATATTTTTATATTCAAATCGGACAATGCTTTCTGGATTGAGTTCAATGTTCAAATATGCATTTATATGTAAAAATTATCCAAAAAAAAAAAAAAAAAATATTTTTCAAAAAAATTTTGATTTAAGGAAATTTAGATTTTTATAAAACAAAATATCAAATTTCTATAAGACTTGTCGATAATATTGAAAAAACTCTAAAAAATAATATTCTGGACATATTTTCTGAAATTAACCCGTGGGGTTGTAGATTTTTTTTTTTAATTAAGCCTTAAGTACTTATGGGTCAATATCAATCTATTATAAAAAACTGAAAATCTTAACTAAAATATAAGGGTACTAAAGGGTTAGTTCTAAATAATATTATGCTAAACTTGTATTTTTGGGCCATTTGTTAAATTTTTTTTTTCATTTAACAGGTGTTACAAAATTATAGGCAACAGTATTCGAAAAATGCAAATTTACAATCTCTACAAAAAGATAACGATTTATAAGATTATTTATATTTTTTTTAATATTTTATTTATTTAATTATTTTATTTCTGGAATAAAAAAGTTTTAAAATTTTTCATCTACATTTCGCGTGTCCCAAAATGTTTCCTAGTTTTAATTTTTTCTCAGAATTGTTATTTTCATATAAAGGTATATGGAAGGCTTATATTAAAAAAGTGCTATCTACATTTGACAGCAATATTAATTTTTGATTTCAACCTGTTGTCTGATATGACTATCAAATATCTGTGGTTTTCTGGAATAACCGCGTATGTCCATTTTTGTCAGTTTTGAGTTAACGATGCCAAATAGATTAATTTTTAACGCTCTTTACATGTGTTCAATTTTTTTTTTTAAATATTGAGCATTTCTGAGTTTTTTAAATGTTTACTAAATTAATTTGCAGCACTGACGACGTATGTCAACCTACATTTGATCGTTGAGAAATTAGTTTTCAGTTTATAACCACTTGTAAAACTTGTGTGTTTATTTCTGTTATTTTTTGTCACTATTATTCTTGATACGTCGTTATATTCTCATCCTAGGTCCCGTTAGCTTTTTGTTGACGAACAAGAAAATCCATTTTTCAAGCAACAACAACTTATGTCTATATGGGTGGTTGCATTGGTAGTTTTCTTTTTCAAAGAAATCGACGTTTTTCGACATAAGTTGTTTCATCTGCACACACTTTTAGTGTAATTTACATATTGTCTTTTCGCCCTTCTCCAGGATATATTCCACTAAAGATTTTTGACTCAAAATTTTATATAAAGTATTTATTGCCCATATCTACAGGACTGTTAAATAAAAAGCTCTAAAATCTTTATATCGAGCCCGTAATTTCAAAAATAACGTTTATTCTAGCAAACCACAGATATAACATTAATTTTGATATCCTACATGATTAGTACGACTATTTTTTAATAGATATTGTAGCAAATCGATCGACAACTACTTTCAGATCTTATTAATAAATTGGTTTTGGTTTGGTCTCTTTTAAATATTATTGATGTAGATAGCACTTTTTGAATATAAGCCTTCGATATACAATTTTTTTTGTATTGAGTTAAATATAAAAACTGATTAATTACATATTTTCATAAAATAACGAATAAATTTGAGGAATTTTATGAATAAATTAAATTTGTTTTATTTAAAAAAATCCTAATGAAGCAAATATTTATAGATTTTCATAAAGAGTCAATTTGACATCAAGGGTACCCCACGGGTTAATCTGAAAATAAGTGCAGAAAATTATTTTTTTGAATATTTAAAATATTATTAACAAGTTTTATTGAAATCCTTCTACAAATATACATTATTTCGATATTTTGTTTTAAAAAAACGTAAATCTCCTTAAATTTTTTGACGTCAAAGAGGGACAGTTTATGGTGCTTCAGTTTAACCTTAATTTGCGAGATTAAGAACCTATATCAGGTAGTAGAATATTTTGACGAAAGATATTTGAAATATGAAAACAACAAAAAGATGTAGCCTAAAAGTTGAAAAGGTATGAAAAATCATATTTCTCTTCAAATCCGCTGAAAAAAAACGCTGCCCTCGCCAAATTAAGAATAGGACACCTACATAATTTGACATTTTCAATCACATATATTTTGTTAATAAATTCTTGAAGTCCAATCCTTGATTTCTAAAAGTTTGTTGAACAAAAATTTTTGAAAAACTAAAATTGGAGATTTTGAAATAGTGCTAAAAAACACGTACAGTTTTGACATTAATTTAGAATGGCATAAAAAAAAAACGAAATGCACAATTCCTTACATATGATTATTTAGGGATTAGGAGAATGCAAAAATTTTGTTGTCGTAAATTATTTCAATGTCTTTAAAAATATGAGCTCGGGTTTCTTAATCAAGTGGTCTGCGGCGCATTGATTGCCTGGGGAACTTGATATAACTTGGCAGTTTTTCAACCGATAAAGAAAGATAATTTACTCTAAAATATGGTGAAAAATTTGTGAAAATTTTTTTTTTTATAATCTTTACATATAATTGCATATTTGAACTTTGAACTCAATGTGCGTCCAGAAAGCATTGTCCGATTTGGCACAAATTTTGCGCACTAAGGTTTTAGATTCAATGTCCAAATAATCCGACCCGCACGTCTTGAAATTCAAAAAAAAAAAAAAATTTGGCTGTCACCCTAATACATACACATTTTTGTTTGCTTTCTTGTTTTTGTTTTCGTGTTTGTTGTCCGTGTGTATTGTATGTACGAAAATACCTAAAATTTTTGTTAATTATCTCATTAAATTTAAACATATTTTACAAAATCTAGCCTTTATTATGTGAAATCTAGCATCTTTACACCCTATAATAGTGGTTTTGATATAATGTCTTTTTACTGATATTCATAACTACCAAAAATATATGATATGGACCAATCTTGGATTATACCGATTGACTCAGAATCACTTTCTGGGTCGATTTAGCGATGTTTGTCCATCCGTCTGTACGTCTGTGTGACTAGAATTGAATATATTTCGATGAAATTTGTTTCATGGTCTTCAATCGGCCATAGGATAAATGTTATTGAAATTGGAGAAAATTGGTGCATTTTCAGACCTAGTCCCCCACATAAATGACTCCTATGAGATCAACGTAAATTGCCATGATATCCAAACCCAGTTGGCCACGTCTACAAGATATCTTAAACGACGGGTACAAGACTATAGTAAATCGTTGAATACAAATTAACGACAGTTTGAACAAATCGTTGACGAAATTTTCTTACAAATGGTAGCGGGATCATACAAGACCAAAAGAGAGACACTTTCACTTATCTTATCTCGTTGATGATTGTATGAGCGAAAAAAGTTACTCATTGTCGCTGACGACCATATGATCGACAATATTCTCCACCATGTCGTCGACGACACGTAGACCATATAATTTACAATGTGATCGTTGACGACCATTATGGCGATAGTACTCTTAATACTGTCGTTGACGAAAATATAGGAGACACATTCACATTCAACGAAAGGGAGCTTTCGTGCATACTATCGTGAACGACAGTATGACGGACACTGCCCTGAATAAAGTAAAAACTACGCTTTTTCATTTTTTTAATTTTATTTTTATTAAAATTTCACGTATACACAAAAATAATAAAAAAAATAATAACAAAATAAGCGACAAAAATAATTCAATAGTTTTAAAAAATACAATTTTGTTACAATTTTCTGCCGATGAGCGCTTCATCACAACAACCTGAAATAAAAAAAAAAATACTTTTAAATGGAATAGCCTGATAAATTTACTTACAATCTACACTCTTTCTTCAGAGGCTCAATCTTCTTCCAACTTTATCAAATTGCCATCCATCTCTATCGGGAATAATGTCTGCGTTCTAATAATCCTTTATTTCAACTTTATACTTTTTTATCACTTTGATAAACGCCTTATCTGCTTAGTTTTTGGAAAGCAACTGAATGATAATGAGTTTCCTAGTTCTTTTGTTTTGACTTGTACATGAACAACTTGAAGACATTGTCGCTTACGCTGTCTATATCGGTATTCAGTATATGACCATCTTGAAGATATAGTCGCTATCATGTCGCTAACGGAGTTCGACTGATGACAATTTCGCCACGATGTCGCTGATCTTGACGTCTCCAGATCCATACACGACAAAGCCTAAGTTATTTGTCAGCCAGCTGGTCGTTAACTAAAATTTTTTATTAAATCTCTGCATGAGCATCGCATAGACATTGTCGCTTAAATTGTCGTTAACAAAGTTCAACGCACGGTAAGTACAAGACGTTGTCGCTCATATTGTCATCAACGGACCTTTATACACGACAATATAGATATTTGTAGCTGAATGTGTCCTCAACGGGATGTGGTACACGACCATCTGAGTTATTTGTCTCCCAGCTGGACGTCAACGACAATATCCATTATATCATCGTTATAGAAAACTTCATCGAAAAATGTCGTGCGTGACAATTTATAAAATGCCTTAAAGGAATCGTTAAAGACAATGTCATCTATGACGATTTTGCCAACTGGGAATTATCATATATATATCGATCAAATTGGGTTTGTGCATCTTTATTACACCCAGTAATCAATAGTCCAAAAATAAACCATATAGGGCAATTCTAAGTTATAGCCTCCATATAAAGCTGATTCCCGATCTTCACATAAATTTATCAAAAACAAAAATGTTGCACAGATTTTTTTAGAATTTGGTTTGTGTATGTTTTTGCAAAAACTACGTAACCTTACCAAATATAATCAGGAGCGGTCTATTTATCGACCTCGTCTCCATATAAATATAGCATTAATAACAACATCAGTCATATTTAGTTTATGTTTATTTTCTATATCTAATTTTTGGACCTAAGAGATAGGGTCTCTAAACGCATGGTATAGGGTATCGTAAGGTCGGTCTAGACCGATAATTTTCTTACATGTTTTTATTCTAATTTTTACATAGATATATTCCAAGTGTAACTTGAAATTTTTTCATGATCTTTAGAAATTTATAATTTTCTGGCCCGCGTTAGCTTCTTTACGCTAAGGCAACATACAGTTGCAAGCCTAAATAAACAAAAATTGTTTTGTGCCAGAAGACACTAACATCTCTACTAAGAACACTTGAAACTTTTTGGCCAAATTTTAAGAGAATCATTAATAGAAACAGCTAATATGCAAAAAATGTTAAGTGCTTAATTCCAAAAGTAATAATGGAGCTCAAAACCTTTAAGACAATGGCAATTCAAAGGACATCAGCCACACGGGGATAATTTTCTTTTTACATTTAGTCTTATTTTCATTTCTATAAATATCTCAAAATTTTTTTGGAAAATGGTTGTTCTTTACTTTTTTATCTGTTCATACTTTGCCATTTTTTCTTCCTTAAAAGGAGTTAGTTTAACTTTGAGCAATTTGTTTTTTATATGTTTTTGTAAAAAAATAAGTGACTTTATCAAATATCATCATGGTATGTCCTTTTTCGACCTAGTTCCAATATAAATATAGCATCCGATATTAAATTTTTCAGAATTGCAGTAAAAAAAAATTAATAAAAATTCCACTCAGATTTGGTTTGTGCTTATCTTTATATACCCAATTAGTTGGACCTCAGACCAATTCTCTAAACGCTTGTTATAGGGTATCGCACAGTCGATCTAGACTGAATACAATTTTCTTACTTGTTTTCTTTTAGTGATGACAACCTTGGTTATTATATTGTGTTTAGAACACGGGTGGAGGGCATCAAAGATTTGGCACAGGGACATAAGATTCGGCTTAGTCAATCATACTTGTTCATATTAAATTTGAGTAGATTCTTTAAAGAAAATTAGGTACCAATTGGAGAAAACTATATATATTTTTTTTTTTGAAAAATATCCTATTATATTATAAAACATTTTTTTATATTAAGTGTAATCTCACATTTGAGCATTTTATTAATCCAATAAATAATTCACCTTCTACTTGCATACAGCAACAATATGGTTTAATAGCATATCATAATAATATCTTTAACACTTTATAGTTACTACCTGTAATTTTTCATTGTAAAGTGTAACTGCAAATTATTTTTAATGAAATTTTTAAACTTAATTACTGACAAAATAAAGATGGCCTAACTGCTCCTGTTTTGTTTTGTTTTTTTTTTTTTTTGATTTTTGCAAATGATCTGGCAATGATGCTGTAGTCTTGCAATCAAACAACTGCAACATCCATGGATAAATATAAAATTAGTTGTAGCTTGATACTGATAATTTATGCAACACATATACATCATGGTCAACTTAATTACTGGCTTTCAATTCAATTTGAAGGCAATATTTGCCAGTATTTCTCTTATTTTTGGGCCAAAATAAAAATAAAAAAAAATGTTTCACTTTAGCACAAAAATCATCGTAGTCATTGTATAGAAAGAAGTGATGACGATGATGCCGGTGATGATGATCATGATCGGAAGCGAGTTTAACAAAAGAAACTGGCTACATTGGTGATGAAGATGATGATGATGATGATGATGATGGCAGCCATGGTTAGTTAAACCAAAAGGGAATTTGTTTTGGTTTGTTCTGAAAACTCAAACACGCATTTTTAATGTATGTGTAACATTTGCAACCAAAAATATGATGAATTTGTGTTTAGCATGCACAGGTTGTTTTCACATCACATTAAAGAAGAAAAGAGAAGTAACTTTTTTTCCAGCTAAAAAAGAACAGAATTTTTGAAAACTTTACTAATGGATTTTTTGGGTTTTTGATATACAATGGAAAAGCATTGCAAAGATTTTGCTTTATGCAGCTTGCTTAAAAGGGTTAAATGATATTTATAAGGGTTTGTTGTTGCTGTTGTTATGCGTTTGCTGCGGTGTGGCATAAAACAGAAGCATTTTAAGAAACAATTTTCCTATACCCTACACGATGACGATATTATTGCGCTGTGCTGGTGTTGCTTTTATATAAAGATTTCGTAATAATTTGCTTTTGAAAATGAATTACTTAAAGACACAATCGATATTTATTATGTGCCTTAACTGAGATTTTGCCATGATGCTTCTTAGAAGACCCAATTTTTTAATTGTAGTTATAGTTTTTATAGTTACTAATACTTTGTTCCCGTCAGAGGTTGAATAAAATATTAGCGAATATTCCAAAAAAATTAAGCGACAGATTAAAGTCAGATAAACAAATTTGGCTGTATTAACCACATTAGATCCAAATTTTTTGGTTATGGCAACACAAATTATATTAAGGCAACAACATTTTTGTTGTTAACTAGTTAGGTTGGAACTATGGTTGGATAGAAGGCCGCATAAAAGTCTTAAATTTTAAATCTTTATCATTGCTAAGTAGAGGTTCAGTAATCGGACTTATCATTTTCCACTTCTGTTAAAGTGAGAGGAGTAGTTATTTCATCACCTTGATAGCACTGCTGCGGATATCTGCGCCAAATTTCATATGGATATCTTTATTGGTTCATTAGTGAAACTCGTTTTTCGATAAACAAATAAATGTGATATTGGCTATTTTCCCCAAGTCTGTTATTGTTGAACAAAGAGTTCCATTATATTTTATTTACTGAATGAAATTTTTGCTGCAGAGTCAGGATACTCTAGAAAGCCTTCGAAAAAATGTTTAAATGCAGTGCAAAAAATTCAAAGAATGCTGAGAAAGTGTTGAAGACAAAGAGCACCTCGGGTGAGCAAAACCATTAACTGATGCACAACATTTCAAGAAAATCAAAGAATTAAATCTGAAAAATCATCAATTGTTAAAAGAAGGACTTGCCGATACTGCTGACATTTAAAAAAGATCAGTCAACATCATTTAAAAACAACTAGGCCGAATATACGATAACCTATAGAGACCCTACCTCTTATGTTCATCTAATTGGATATAGAAAATAAGCAGAAATCGAATTTGAGTGACATTGTTTTTATTTTTAAATGTGAAAAAGTTCATATCGGATGCTATATTTATATGGGTACTGGATGGAAAAATGAACCGATCGTGGCCATATTTTATGGTCACTTCTTTTTTGCATTAATATATAAAAACCAAATTTGTGAAAAATCTGTGCAATATATTTGTTTTTTGATAGAATTAAGTGAAGATCGGGAATCAGCTTTATATGAGGGCATTGACTAAGAATTGTCCTATAGGGTTTATTTTTGGACTACTGATTAATGCATGCAATAAAAACACACACAAACTCAATTTGACCGAGATCTATATAATAATTTGGATCTTATGGCAATTTATGTCGATTTCGTAGGGGTCATTTGTATGGGGCTAGGTCTGAACATGAACCGATTTTCACCAATTTCAATAGCGTTCAAATTTCATCAAAATATTTTCATATTTCTGACCTGTAGTTTAATTACAAGGTTTACAGACGGACACACGGACGGACATCGATAAATCGACTCAGAAAAAAATTTGGATCTGGCTCAATATTTTTGGTAATTTTTAACATATGCACAATGTCATTATACCACATAGTGGTATAGGGTATAAATATTTCGGCCCTCAAGCACATAAAATCTTGACTGGGTACAAAATTTTATTGAAAGGAACGTCATACTAATGTCTCTGATATATAGTAGTACTTTCTAACTATGATAGTGAAATGAAATGATCACTATGGATGCTGAGACTTCCCTATGACAAGAAGATTATGCCATAGTGGTACGAAAATGAAGGTCGTGTTACCAGTGTTTATCGTTTGCCATGGTGTGGAATAATATAATTTTCTTCCGACGCACAGTGGACCATTTCACGAGAACGCGGTGAAAAATCCATAACTTTTGATTGGTTTTTTTGTGTGGTAGGTGGGATTTTAGCCTCAAATTTTTGGTACAAGACGTAAATATCGACCCATAATATAAGAATTTATGGAGGGTTTAAAATACATTTTCATTATACTCTATACCACCATCATAATCACTTCTGAGTCGATTTAGCGATGTCCGTTCGTCCGTCTGTCCGTCCGCCTGTGTGTCCATGGAAACCTTGTAATCAAACTACAGGTCGCAAAGATGAATATATTTTATTGAAATTTGGTATATAAGCTTTTTTCATGGGATGAGCGCTGTTGAAACTGGTGAAATTTGGTCCATGTTCAGACCTAGTCCCCATATAAATGACCCCTATGAAATGGACTTATATTGCCATAAGATTCAAATTATTATATAGATCTCGGTCAAATTGGGTTTGTGTGTGTTCATTACATACATTTATCAATTGTCCAAAAAATGAACCCCATATGGCAATTCTTTGTCATAGCCCCCATATAAAGTTGCTTCCCGATTTTCACTTAAACCTATCAAGAAACAATAATATTGCATAGATTTTTCTCAAATTTGGTTTGTATATATTTTTTCAAAATATAAGTGATTTTACCGAATATATTCAGGATCGGTCCATTTTTCGACCTAGTCCCCATATAAATATAGCATCCGATATGCATTTTTTCATATCTGCAGAATTCGGTTTATGCTTATTTTCTATATCGAATTAGTTGGGCCGAAGAGATAGGGTCTCTAAACCATGGTACAGGATATAGGATAGTCGGTCAAGACCGACTATAATTTCTTACTTGTTATTAGTTGAATTTTGGTACAAAAGTTAAGTGTTAAAAGGTTAAAAAACTTACTTTTTTATATAATATCTTTTTTTCAGTTAATTTTACAACTAACACTTTTTAAAAATTTTGTAAGTTACATATTTTCAGAAAACGCCAAACTTTGGCCCCCGTAAACATTTTAGTCCTACTGTTCACAAGGGCCAAAGGTTGGCTTTTTTTAAAATATAATTTATTAAGCAGTGAACGTAAAGGTTACCTGATATTTGTTCAAGACAAAGAAGCTTCAATGAAAAAGTCGTATGTTTTGACTTTAGTTATAAATTTTTTTATTCTCTTTTAAAATATTACTATATCAGTTTTTATTGTAAATTTATAAAATACATAAATTTCTAAACCAAGAAATTTTGTTAACTATATAAAAAAAGAGTATAATTTCTTGATAGTGTACTAAAAAACTACTTTAAATTAAACAATTTTAGTAAATATTTCTTCTAAATAGCTTTGATTTTCACCTTCTAGAAGTTGTTTAGCTTCTTCGTCTAATTCGATAGAGTTAGTTTTCCATTTTTGTCGAGTGTTGGGTATATGTGGATCTGAAGTGCACGACAAAATAGTGATAACTTCTTCATTAGTGCAACATCTGGGCATTTTTCCTGTGTTGAAGCAGACCCTAACCCATTTTAAAAGGTGAAGCATACCTGCTCATATTTTAAAAGGGTGTTTTTCAGGTATTTAAACTATATAACTCAACTCAAGCTGTCAAAATAAAAAAGACTTTACCCATTAATATAATTTAACAATTAAGCACATTATGTCTGAAACCTTTTTTATACCTTATAACAACTCGTGTCAACTCTACCGTTTCCTTTTTCTGTCACTATAAAAAACAAATAAACTCACGCAAAAAAAGATCAGTATAATAAAAGATGGGTATGGTTCCAATATTTTTGGTAGTTACAAACATCAGGGCAAACTCATTATACACTAACCACATTGTGGAAAACTTTTGTATTAATAAATTTTGCACAAAATATCTGACCTTGGGTTAGAAAATTTATCTGGTGCACACGGGCGGATACTGTCAATGGAGTATAGAAGTGTAGACTGCAAGATCTTTTTGTTGGGTTTTGATGGGCAGGAGTTATGCTCTATTGAGTAAGAGATTAGCGGAAAATTTTGACCTTATTTAATTTTTTTTTCAATTTCTAAACGACTTAGTGACTTTATATTCCTAACATGGAAGTTAAAAAATTATACAGAATCTACTTTACTGTAAAATCTTCTAGAACGATTTAAAAATTAAACGTTACAAAGAAATTTTTAATTTTGTCAAAATACTGAGAAAGTCCATTTTCAAGGACCCTGTTCGCTGTGATATAATTGAAATACAGTCGCAATTTGTTTGGCTCTTGAGATGCACTGGTATTTAGTTTCAAATGAATAACATAACTTTAAAATCGGTAACCATAAAAAAATGATTTTTGGCTGGCTTCTCTAAACATGGTCCAGGCTGCGACGGGGAAAACTGTAGCAAGTAATATTATTTATGCGGCATTTGCATGAAGCTATTCACAAAGATTTCCAGAATTATGAGTTTGAATATATTGAAATACATAAGTTGCCTCAATCGATATGGTCTGCAACGACAATTTTTGGACCTAATCCTTATATAATGATGATCTCTTCTATGAACTGTAAAATATGAAGAAAAAGAAATGAGATTGTTTAATTCAGCTGTAAAAATTTGAAGAAAAATTTTTAGATAAGACAAATGTGGCCTAAATCATCCAACAGGTTAGTGCACGAGGAATAAACATACACCACCGCAATGTAACAGTTGTGTAGAAAATCACACTTCCGGTTACAGGGCGTGTTTATAAGGAACTTCTTAAAAATAAAAGTTTAATTAGAAGAATGCAAAAATCAAGAACCTGATTTTGTTTACTACTTTCCCAATGTTATTGGAAATCATGTAATAAATGATAACTACAATGAACAAACAAATAACTCAAAGCAATTTTCATGCTCTCAGACTCAGAAAAATAATAACCTACTTGAAGCTACATCCAATTCAAATACAGAATAGAGGCACTGATGTCAACACGTTTAACAAAATTATGCAATTAAATTTAGAATAGTAATAGAGAACGCTAAAGGCCTTTCCAACCACCTACAGTAAATAGAAATTTGTCTTAATACAAACGCGCAATTCCTACTTTTTCATTAAAAATTTTGACGTAATTAAAACTAGTCAGCTGTGTCCTTAATCAAATCTTCTTTAAATTTTTTATAAAATAGCCGAACTTAAAGAAAATATTTTTAGGCAACAAATATCAAATAGATAACGGCGAAATTTTTACTAATCACACGGATATTCAATCTTTATACCCTATACCACTATGTGGTTTGGGTATAATGACTTTGTGCTGCTGTTTGTAACAACCAAAAATATTTGACCTAGACCCATCTTTAATTAAACCGATCGAATCAGAATCACTTTTTGAGTTGATTTAACAATGTCCGTCCATCCGTCCGTCCATCTGTGTGTCCCTTTGACCCCATATAGAGCTGCTTCCCGATCTTCACTTAAATCTATCAAAAAACAAAAATATTGCACTGATTCTTCTCAAATTTTGTTTGTATATATTTTTGCAAAATACAAGAGACTTTACCAAACATGATCAGGATCTGTCCATTTTTGGACCAAGTCCCTATATAGATATAGCATCCGATATAAACTTTTTCATATCTGCAGCCAAAAAAATTAATAAAAATCCCACTCAAATTTGGTTTTTGCTTATTTTCTATGTCCAGTTAGTTGGGCCTAAGAGATAGGGTCTCTAAACGTATGGTATAGGGTATCGTATAGTCGGTCTAGACCGACTATAATTTTCTTACTTGTTTTAATCTTTGCTTGATCAACATATGAACTTAAACGTACGTTTGAAGAATAGCACTGAATTCGATGAAGCTGTTGAAAAATTTACGAATCTCATACATGAACTAATGATAAAATACAAGATAATAATCTTCAAGTCTATGGAAATAATTTTTTATTAAACTCGTGAAGCTAGATTTTGTTTTACAGGAACAATTTTTAAAATAGAAAATATAATAGAAAATATACTTAAAATGCTTAAAGTTTCTATTCCGAGAGTTTTTCTTTAAATAAAATATCCTGAGTTCATCAAAACGCTAAAAAATGCAAAATGTTTTCAAATGAAATAACTTGAAATATGGTAATTTTTATTATAAATTCAGACTTGGAATTCTTAAAAGAATAACTGCTTACATCTAGTGTTGCAAAAAAAAAATCTGCTTAATTTTTAATTTTATTAAAATCTATAAATAGTTATTTAATTTGTTATAAATAACTAGGTACTTTTTTAAGAAAATATAATTTTCTATAAAATTTTTCTTTCATATTGGCGATTTTTCGTATTTATTTCAAGATAATGGTAAAAAAAAGTGTAACAGTACCAGCCTAAATTAATACGACACGTGGAGTATATCGATCCATACATACTCATGAAGCAAGTGCTACAAACATAACGACCGCAACAACAATAACAATTTTAGCTATGACACACAAATTATAAAATTTGAAATAACAACAATACTTAATTGAAACATAGAAAAAATCGTAATTTTAAAAATTTTTTTTTCCATATTCATTGAAATCTTGGGACCTATTAACACGATTTTGATATTTTTAAAGAAAAACCTGCTCAGGATGTCAGTGAATCATTTTTGCTAAAAAAAGAGCAACCCAACTGACCTATTGAGAGTGTTTTCAGACGGACAGACGGACATCGCTATTTCAACTCTTCTTATTGCAAGGATTAAGAATATGTATATTTTTTTCTGATTATTACAAATTGAATGACAAACTTATGTATACCCTCTGGACACTGGTGCGGAGGGCATAAAAACTGAAAATCACAACTTAATTTGTTTATTCTTATTTTTTTCAGTTCGACTACATTGTATAGGGTATCTTGCAGTCAGCCTAAACCAATCTTAAGTTTCTTACTTATTTTTTGTTTTATTGTTACTCTTTAAATGTGTGGATTTTTAAAAGCATGCGCATTTCAATGCATTAAATACCATTTTGCCTAAAAACAGACCAAACCTTTTAATGAGTTTGTTTGGACAGACAGATCCATTTAAACATTTCACATTTAACTTGGGTGATTTTAAGAAGCAGCCAAAAAAGAAAGATCAGTTCTATAAAAAAAAACAACTTTGCCTCATTTGCGGCTTTTAAATCAATTGTATTTTTTATTGTTGACAAAATTCCAAACATCCGTTCAAAATGTATTGTAATTTTTTTTCGTTCGTATATCCAACCAATGTTATTTCTTTGTTTCATCTTGTTTTGTAAAATAATTTCGGATTCATTTGAAAACATTTTATGATTGAATGTCAAAATTTTGTTCTTTTCTGGTGTGTTTTTTTAGTGGCTAACTCTCTTTCTCTCTCTTAATGTTTAAGTGTGTGTTGGATATAATGATTCTGAAAAGAAAACATGTTAAAAACATTCTTGAACAAAAAAGAAATTAGTTTGTATTTGTATGTTTTTAATTTGTGCAACATTGTAGCAGCGCCTTAAAATTATGCCATCTTAATGAGCCGTGACCGCCAAAGGAGCTTAAGCACCAAATTTTTTAAAAATTATTTTGGTTTTATAAAAAACATATTAAGAATGTGTGTGCTAAAATTTTTTTTGCATACCACATTTTAATAGCAGCAGTAGAAAAAAATACAAAATACAATATAAAAAAAAAAATTACATAATTTAAAGAATATTACAAACGGTCGATTTTCATCAAAAACAAAAACCGAATATAAGCACATTTTTATATATGAAGCAAATGGTCGTAAATGATCGATTTTCATCAAAAACAAAAACCGAATATAAGCGCATTTTTCCTTTTCCGTACGTCCGTCTCTCCGTCTCTCCGACCATACGTATGTCCGTCTGTGTGTCCATGTAAACTTTGTAATAAGAGCACAGTTCGCAAATATGAATATATTTTGATAAAATTTGGTATATAACCTTATATCACCCATAGGATGGATGTTATTGAAATTGGGAAAATCGGTTCATGTTCAGGTCTAGTCCCCATACAAATGACTCCTCCTATGAGATAGATTTAAATTACTATTATACCCAAATTATTATATAGATCTCGGTAAAAATGGATTTGTATATGTTTATTACATCCATTTATCAGTAGTCCAAAAATTAACCCTATAAGATAATTCTTAGGCATAGTCCCGATCTTCACTTAAATCTATTAAGAAACAAAAATATTGCACAGATTTTTCTAAAATTTGGTTTGCATATGTTTTTGCGAAAAATGAGTGACCTTTTCAAATATTGTCAGGATCGATCCATATAGATATAGCATCCGATTTGAACTTTTTCATATCCAAAGTCAAAAAAATTAAATAGAAAGCCACCCAAATTTGATTTATGTGTATTTACCATGTCTAATTAGTTGGACCTACGGATAGGATCTCTAAACGCATAGTATAGTCGGTCTCGTCCGACTAAAATTTTCTTATTTGTTTTTTGATGTATGGGATCTTAAATAATAATTCCTTTCTTCCCTCTAGTCAGCAATCAAACTCATTTATGACTCAGAAAATGATATAAAAAACAAATTTTCCTCATAGTTGGTCTACGAAATAAAGAACGAAGCAAGTCTCACAAAAAAAAAAAACAATATTTCTGAAGGCTTAAATAAATAATCTAAAATATTAATAGGCTAGGTGATTTGTTGTGACCGATGTTTTGTTCTACCATTTTATCCTGGTTTTGACCAAAGGTATATTATTTGAAAGGTATTTCTTTTAAGCCATTTTGCAGATATACAGATTTGTGAATTTTTTCCTTTATTTTGTGTTAATTGCATTTAAAGTTGCTACTAACATATACATAAAAAAATTGTACATATGCTATGTGTGTGTTAATTAAATTTGTTAATGGGTTTGTTAATGACTTCATTTATAATAATAATAAACCTTAAAAGTGTTGGTTTGTGAATTGGCTAAGTTGAAAAATAAAGCTGCCTAGAAATTGCACTCGAATTTCGAGCGCTGGAATCTGCTAGTTTTTATACCCTATACCACTATGTGGTTTGGGTATAATGACTTTGTGCTGCTGTTTGTAGCAACCAAAAATATTTGACCTACACCCATCTTTAATTATACCGATCGAATCAGAATTACTATCTGATTCGATTTAACGATGTCCGTCCGTCCGTCCGTCTGTGTGTCCCTGTGAAGCTTGTAATCAAACTGCAGGTCGCAAATATGAATATATTTTGATGAAATTTGGTATTTAATCTTTTATCTGCCATGGGATGAACGCTATTGAAATTGGTGAGAATCGGTCCATGTTCAGACCTAGCCTATGAAATCAACATATATTGCCATAAGATCCAAATTATCATACAAATCTTAGTCAAATTGGGTTTGTATGTATATATTACATCCATTAATCAGTAGTCCAAAAATGATCCCTATTGGACAACTCTTAGTCATAGGCCCCCATATAGAGCTGCTTCCCGATCTTCACTTAAATCTATCAAAAGACAAAAATATTGCACTGATTCTTCTCAAATTTTGTTTGTATATATTTGTGCAAAATACAAGAGACTTTTTCAAACATGGTCAGGATCCATTTTTGGGCCTAGTCCCCATATAGATATATCATCCGATATGAACTTTTTCATATCTGCAGCCAAAAAAATTAATAAAAATCCCACTCAAATTTGATTTATGCTTATTTTCTATATCCAGTTAGTTGGGCCTGAGAGATAGGGTCTCTAAACGCATGGTATAGAGTATCGTATAGTCGGTCTAGACCGACTATAATTTTCTAACTTGTTATTAATATATGAATGTAAAAAATAGAAAAAATAAGTAAGAAAATTATAGTTGATCTAGACCGACTATACGATATCATGAATGCAGAAACCCTATTCCGTAGGTCCAACTAATTGGATATAGAAAATAATTATAAACCAAATCTGAGTGGCATTGTTATTAATTTTTTCGCCTTCGGATAACAAAAAGTTCATATCGGATGCTCTATTTTTTTTTTTGCAAAAATATATAAATACCTAATTTGAGAAAAATCTGTGAAATATTTTTGTTTTTTTATAGTTTTAAGTGAAGATCGGGTTTTCCTATACGGTTCATTTTTGGACTATTGATTAATGGATGTAATAAACATACACAAATCCAATTTGACTCTTATCTATATGATCTTATGGTAATTTAAGTCGATTTCGTAGGGGTCATTTGTAAGGGGACTATGTCTGAACATGCAGCGATTTTTACTAATTTCAATAGCGTTCATGCTATGGCCGATAGAAGCTAAGCTTATGTACCAAATTTTGTTAAAAATATATTCGTATTTGCGACCTGTAGTTTGATTAAAAAGTTTACATGGACAAACAGACGTACGGTCGGAAGGAAGGACATTGCTAAATCGACTCAGAAAGTAGTTCAGAGTCGATCGGTATAATAGGTCAAATATTTTTGGTAGCTACAAACATCACTACAAAGTCATTATACCCTGACAAATGGTGATATAGTGTATAAATGGTGATGTATGTTTTCTTTAGTATAGAAAATATGACTCATACGTATGTATCTCTTCTACTCTACTAATAAATAATAATCATACGCCCTGAGTATGTTGTTATTCGAAAAATGTAATAAAAAAATGGGAAAAATTAAGACTTTTGAAGATTTCATTCGACAAAATTAGTTCAACTTAATTTGCTCTAGTTAGCTGAGAATGAAATAAGAAATGATCAATGGTTCTTGAGGCATTGCTTATAAACGGAGAAAAAAAACCTCAAGATAAGGAAAAAATATAAAATGTCATAAAAATTAAATTTTGCTCTGAGAACGCAAAACCTATTACAGGTTTCACTACAGTGGCCTAATACTTTCACCCTGATTTGGAGTTGTGCCCATTGATAGTTAATCGTTCTTCGAGAAATCTTGCATCACTGGCAGCACCTTTATATATGAACAAATATTTAAATTTTCGGGTGTTTCCTGACTTTAGGACCGAAGATGATGTTTTGTAATATTATGTAATTCGTTACCTTCAATAATACTTAAAGTGAGGGGAAGCATAGAATTAATTTGGGAAAGTTAACGCCGCCACATTTGATAAAATTGTCTGCCTCTCAGACAAATTACTTCACCAAAATTACTTCACCCATACCTTAATTTTATTATTCCGATGGATTCCAAATTATTTTCTGAGTCGATTGAGTGATGACCATCCGGCCGTACATCTGTTCGCCGTTGTGCCCATGTGAACCTTAATTAAGTTTGTTACATACATTTTTGTTGGTCATAGGACGATCGGTAGTGAAATTATACAAATAAGCGGTATGAGATCGGCTTATATTACCTTAAGCTCCAGATTATCATAGAGATAGTGATCAGATTTGGTTTATGTGCGTTTTTACTGCACACATAAATAATTAGTACAAATATAAAGCTTGTGGGACCATTTTCAGTCATTGTTCCCATATAAAGCTGATTCCCGATATTCATTTCAATCTATAAAAGAAAAATATTGCACGTATCTTACACAAGTTTTAGTATATGTTTTAGTAAAATAAATGATTTACTAAATGTGGTTATGATCGGTAATTTTTTTGACCTTTCCTTAGAGAAAAATTAAATCCGATATTTAATCTTTTTTATATCTGCTGGGCCACTCAAACTTGGTTTATTTTTATTTTCTATATTCAATTATAATCCCAGAAAAGTTGCATCTAAAACCATTTCTCGAAACTCGTGGTGTAGGGTGAGCCAGTCAGTTTGATTGATTTCCTTTTTATTGTTATGACCATGATATGATTTTTCTTAATGGTTTGAGCTTTTAAATTTTTCCGAACTTACGAGTCTTGTAACTGAACTTTTATGTCTGAACGAAGTTTTGGTCTTAGGTTTACACAATTATTTTATAAATACACTTTCGTATACGTTTTGGACGGCTGTTCTTCTTAATATTTATAAATGAATTTACGACGTTCTAATTAATTAAGTAACATTTTGAATACTTCTTGATCAGAAAAAAGAATATAGTATACTAGCTGTTTTTACCCGGTCTTGCCCGGGATACAAAGGCCTTTGACTTGAAAAATGGTTCACTATGCTTACCAGGCGCTGAGTACTTAGTCCCCAATTAAGAAATTCCTCAATAAAATGGACTTTCTTCCCAAAAATTTGTATGGGCAGTAAATTCATTTTTTATTTCAATTAAAATTTTTTTGATTTTTTAATTTAGAAGTTTTTTAAGATGCTGCAGCAAAAATGCTTCAAAAATAAGTTGCGAAACCGCTTTAAGTTTTTTTTCAGTTTATTTATAAACATCAAATATAACGGAATGGTTCGCAAATTAAAGGAATCGCAACTTTTAAAAATTGAATTACTTCATTCAATAAGTGATCATCATTGAGCAGAGACGTCAAATTCCAGTTTCAGAAATGAAAGACTAATGCGACGTTTAGTATTGTGTCGCAAGGTTTCTTTAAGCAACTGCTTATAGTATATTTGTGACCTATTTTGATCAACAGGAAATTATTTCACATACATAGATAAAATTTATCATACGACATTTCACTAAGCTGTGTTCCGCGAGCGAGTCGCGGACGATTCCGCGTGTTTGGCAGCCAGACCCATGCTGCCGTGCAGTTGTTGTCAAATTATTTTAATCGCCAAAATATATTTTTCAGATCATTGCGACATTTTAGCTGAGTTGTGTTCCGCGAGCGTGTCGCGTCCGCATCCGTCGCGTCCGCGTCCGCGCGCCTCGCGCCGTTTCCTATCAGCTACTATCCGTTCTGCCGTTTAGTTCTCGTTAACTTATTTTAATTCCTAAAACATATTTTTTAGAGCATTGCGATATTTTATCTGAGCTGAGCACACCAGTGCTACCGCGCAGCTTCCAACTTATTTTAATTGTCAAAATATATTTTTCAGATCATTCCAATATTCTAGCTAAGCTGAATTCCACGTGCGCGTAGCTTCGGCGCAACAAAATGATGCTATTGAAAAGAATACTCATTTTAAATGCATTTATTGTAGGACATATATTGAGAGCAGTATGCAAATGTTTACTAAAATAAATATTTAACAAAATTCATTAAATAAAAATGTGTAAAAATTTAAGAATGAATTTGGGAAGTAAGTTCATTTTTTCTTTCGATTAAAAAAAAATGGGGAATTTGTTCATTTCTTTTGGGTGCCTTTTTTTAAGTTTGGGAAATTTGTTCACCTTGTAGTTATTTCCGTGTAAACCAAATATCAGAGAAATCCGTTGAAAAGTACAAATTTGTATAAAAAATAATAATTTTTATAGCGAACAAATATACCAAAAAGCAGAAAATGAATTCTATATAAAAAGTGGGCGTAAAAAAAGGCGTGGTCGATAAAAAGTATATGGTGACCTTAGGTGGAGTACATGGATAGTGTGTACCGAATTTCAGAGAAATCTGTTAACAAATAAAAATTTGTATAGTGAACATATATGAATAAAACAGAAAATGAATTTTACATAAAAAGTGGGCGTAAAAGTAGGCGTGGCCGGTAAAAAGTATATGGCGACCTTTCCTGGGGTATAGAGATCGTGTGTACAAAATTTCAGGGAAATCGGTTGAAAAATAAAAATTTGTATAGCGGTCAAACAAACAAACAAACAAACAAATAAACAAACAAACAGAAAATGAATTTTATAAAAATAGATTTTTGTATTAACAACTAGATACTAAAATTATATTTAAAAACATAACGAGTGTTTTTCTAGCGCTTTTACAATATGTATTTCATATTTATTTGGCCCATAACTTATTTTGATTCACACAGGTGAGTTCGCTAGGAGTCCAAGCTTATGGATATTTACTAGAGGTGGGGGAAACTCGTTCTTTGGTTATAAATGGTAGTAACCAAAATGATATTAGATCTAAATTACAATTTATCATATTACCCATAACTCTTGACTAATTTAACAAAAATAAAATTTTCTTTATCATAAATTAAAAAAGGATTAATTTTATGATTTAGTTATTTCGAGGCTCTGCATTGTAATGAGCTGTTACTGTTTGGTGGCATTTTGAAAGTTTAAGTGAAAAAAAAAACTTCCAGATAAATAACCATCAAATATTTGAGTGCTTTATATTTTGCAAAATGTTTTTAGAACATAATTGGTTACACACAAATTCTGCTTCAATTATTCGATGTTCTCATGTTATTTTAAATAGTTAAAGCGTAACGAAACCAAAAATAAAATCATCTAAAAATGTTTCATAAAAGCATGGTAAATCTCTAGTTGGCTATATCTGCACTTACTGTGAAAGTTTTCTTGCGAAAACCATTAAAAAAAATTAGTTACCATTTTTTTGAAAAGTGATTATTTACATTTTGTTGTTATTCAATCACATGTTAATGGTTTTCTAGAAATTAGCAAGGCTATTAGTATTTGCATTTATTAAACATAAAATGCAAAAGAATTTATACAGCAGACTTTTTATACTAAAACAAATAAGAAAATTATAGTCGGTCTGGACTGACTATACGATACCCTATACCATGGTATAGGTACCCTATCTCCTCGGTCCAACTAATTGGATATAGAAAATAAACATAAACAACATTTTAGTGGCATTGTTTTAATTTTTTTGGCTGCAGATGAAAAAAGTTCATATCGAGTGCTATGTATATATGGGGACTAGGTGAAAAATGGACCGATCCTAACCGTATTTGGTAAAGTCACTTATATTTTGAAAAAATATATACAAACCAAATTTGAGAAAAATCTGTGCAATATTTTTGTTTTTTTTGAGTCGATCGATATAATAAAAGATGTGTCTAGGTCAAATATTTTTGTTAGTTACAAACAGCAGCACAAAGTCATTATACCCAAACCACATAGTTGTATAGCGTATAATTAGCAATAAATTTCAAAAGCTTTAAACTTTATCTATTCTCTTAAATATTATTTTCTACTTATCACACAAGTTTTTAACAAAATTTCATAAAAATATTTTTTTTAATGAAGCTCGATTTTTTAATGACATAACTTAAATTTCTCATTAATAGCAAAAGAGCAATAAATAGCCTACACAAACTAAATTATGTGGTTTTGTGGTGTTAATTATATAAAATTAATTTTAGTATCAATATACGAATTTATATGCACACGTATGCATTTCTTTAAACAACTTTAAATGAAGCAGAGTGTTAGAATTATGGTTCAAAATATTTTGTTTTGTGTTAAGTGACACTTAACACACACACATATATCAAATAAAACAAAAAATTTTTGAATAATTTGTTAAGCCTACACTCAAATATGTGTAATAAAAGATGAAAAATAATCAATGAAATATTTGAAAGAAGAAATATCTTCTTTGAACTTGATTTGTTAGTAACTAACTAGATTCGTTAGTAGTTAACTAATATTTTTATGTAAATTACTGAAAATATGTTTTTATTTTTTTTTGTACGAGGGCGGATCAATCAGTCCGTGACTTTTAGAATGAAACACAGTTTTTTTTTGGCAAAAAAAAAATTATTTTTTAACATAATCTCCTTTTAGCTCAATACACTTAGTCCAACGTTTCTCCAATTTTTGTATCCCTTCCAAAAAATAGGATTTTTCGAAGTCCATAAAATAGGCATTTGTTTGATCATTAATTTCATCGTTGGAGCTAAATCTCTTTCCACCGAGCCATTTCTTTAGGTTTAGAAGTAGGAAATAGTCATTGGGGAATAAATCCGGAGAATATGGTGATGAGATACAAATTCGTAGCTCAATTCATGGAATTTTGCCAATCCCTTAAAGTTGTCACACGATTACGTTTATGGTCAATTGAGAGCAAATGCGGGACCCAACTTGCAGACAGCTTTTTAAAACCCAACTGATCATTTAAAATGGAAAAGACACTGCCATATGAATGCCTATGGCATCAACAATTTCACGCACTTCTACTCTTCGATCGGCCAACACCATATTCTTGGAAAGTTTTGTTTTAAACATATGACCTTTTATAGAAAATTATTCTTTATAAAGTAGCTACCATTTCTATAAAAGTATGTTTTGAAAAAAGTACATTTATAAAATTATTTTTTTAAAAAGTACGTTTTAAAAAAAGCAACTTTTTAAATAAATACCTCTTTAAAATACCATTATGAAAATCATTTTATTAAAAAAATTTTTTTTTTTAAATAATCTTTTTATATACGAACCTTTTTTATCTCTTTATAAGATGTAGGTTTTAAAAAAGTTAATTTTTTAAAAAAAGGATCTTAAAAAAATGCACTTTAAAAGCCGTACTTTATTAAAAAATTGCCTTCTGTAAAAAATAAATATTTCCAAAAAAAAAGTAAATTAAAAAAAAGTTCCTTCTTTCATAAACTGATGAAAGATATACGGAGTAAAACTTTTTTTGGTAAAAAAAATTATCTTTTTATAAAAAGTACCATTAAAAAAAACTTAGGTTTTAATAAAAATTACCATTTTATAAAAAAAAAACTTTTCAGAATTGTATAATAAAAAAAATATCTTCTATAAAAAGTAAATTTTTATAAAAAGTATTTAAAAAAGGACAGTTTTAAAAAAGAATTGTTTCAAAAATTTACTTTTGAGAACAGTTAAAGTTAAAAAAAAATATTCAAAAAGTTCTATTTTCAAACACTTCATATTTAAAAAAAAAGTATCCTCTCTCAAGAAAGTGCAATCTAAAAAGTGCTTTTTTAAAAAATGAGCTTTTGATATAAACTCCCTTTATCAAAAAGCATCTTTAAAAAGTAGCATTTAAAAAGTTACTTTTTATACGCTATTCCACTATGTCGTAAGGGTATAATGACTTTTTGCTATTGTTTGAGCTACCAAATCTAGACCAATTTTTTTTTATACCGATCGTCTCAGAATCACTTCCTGAGTCGATTTGGGAATGTCCGTCTGTCCGTTCGTCCGTCCATTTGTGTGTACATGTATACCTTGTAATCAAACTACAGGTCGCCAATACAAATCTATAATATTAACAGGCTAGGCGATTTCTTGTGACCGACGTTTTGTTCTACTGTTTTATCCCGATTTTGACCAAACGTATATTATTTGAAAGGTATTTCTTTGTGGTCGTTTTGCAGATTTACAGATTTTTAAATTTTTCCTTTATTTTGAGGAAATTGCATTTAAAGTTTGTACTAACACATACATAAAATTATACAATCCCTGCAGGAAGCCTGGGGTCAAGTGTCCCCAAGCCACCACTGTTGTCTACTAAGCGTCTGCATATTTACTTTGCTTTATCTGTCAAAAAATTTGTTCATAGAGATGTTGGGAGTTCTGCTTCTTCTTGATTTCTATAGTTTCACGTGGCTGGATGAAAAACTAAAGTTTTAAAACAAGATTTAGAAAAATTTAATACAAATGTAAAAAAAAATATATTTTATAATAAGTCAAAGAAAAAACATAAGTAAACGAAGAAATGTGAAAGAACAATCAAACTTGTACAAGAATCTCTGGTTCCAATTTCTACATATGGTCCCATGAGAACTACCTAGTCACTAGTAAATCTCTGGTTCCAATGCCTACATATGGTCCCATGAGAACTACCTAGTCACTACATAATCAATAGTACCAATGTCACTAGTGACACGTACATGTTAAATGTATATAGAAAATTACATTGTCTGGGGTATAATTGGCCAGTAGCACTGGTGACAAAGTCAATAGTGAATCAGTACATTTTCACTATTGACATTTCCTGCAGGGATGCTATGTGTATGTTTATTAAATTTGTTAATAATGAGTTAGTTTTTTGTGTTGATTTGTGAATTGGCTATAATTGATTGAGTGAATTGGTTTTGCTGTACAGAAATGGGAAAATTCATGCTAAATTATGGGAAAATGCCTGTTAAGTCTATAGAAAATGCATGCTTAATAGTAAAAATGCATGTCATGTGCATGTTTTTGTTTTTTCGAAAGATTTTTTTCATTTGCAGCTTTGAAAATCATTTTTCTTAATTTAGTATGCAATTTCCCTACATTTAGCATGCAAATTTTTCTCATTTTTAACAGAAAAATTCCCATTTTTAGCATGCATTTTCCCACAAATTTGCCCAACTTTAGCAAACATTTTGCCATTTTTGACATACATTTTTACTATTTGGCATGCATTTCCTATAGAATTAACATAATTTAGCATGCATTTTCCCACTTTTACAAGCGGTTCCCTAGTCCCATAATTGATTAGCGTACCTTCAGCGTCTTTATGTAATGAAAAAATAAAATTTCATAGAAATTGCACTCAGAATTCGAGGGCTGGAATCTGCTAATATATTTAAATGAAATTTAGTGTATAATCTTCTGTGGACCATAGGATGAACGCTATTGAAATTGGTGAAAATCGGTTTCGGTTCAAACTTAGTCCCCACACAAATGACCCCTATAAGATAGACTTAAGTTGCCATAATATCCAAATCATCGCATAGATTTCGGTCAAATTGGGTTTGAGTATGTTTATTACATCCCTTAATCGCTAGTCCAAAACAAACCCTATAGGACAAATCCTTAGTCCCATATTAAGTTGATTCCCCATCTCCACTTAAATCTGTTAAAAAAACAAAAATATGCCATATTTTTTCTAAAATTTTATTTGCATATTTCGTTGTAAAAAATAAGTGACCTCACCCAACATAGTCAGACTCGGTCCATTGTTCGACCTAGTCACCATATTAATATGGCATTCGATATTGACTTTTTCATATCCGAAAGCAAAAAAATTAATAATAACGTCACACAAATTTGGTTTATGCTTATTTTCTATAGCTAATTAGTTCCTAAGAGATAAACGCATGGTATAGGGTATCATATAGTAGGTCTAGAACGACTTTAATTTTCTTACTTGTACGTTTTTAGAAAAGTGCATATTTTCGAAAATGCATTTAAAAAACTACCTATTAACAATAAAAATTAGCTTTTAAAAAAATACATATTAAAAAGTACCTTTTCAAAAGTGGCGTTCCTTTTGAAAAAAACTTCTTTTTAAAAAAAGGTACTTTTTTAAATAGGTATTTCTAAAAAAGGTACCTCTTAAAGAAGTAGTTTCCTAAAAGATTACCTGTTTTGAATTAAGCACCTGTTTCCAAAAGGTATATATTTTCCAGAAAGTACCATTTAAACATAATTAAGAAAATTATGGTCGGGCTAGACCGAGTATACAATACCCTATACCATGCGTTTAAGTCGATATCGTAGGAGTCGTTTGTATGGGGAATGGGTTTGAACATGAACCGATTTTCACTAATTTCAATAGCGTTCATCGTGTGGCCGATGAAAAGCTTATATACTATATTTCAATATTTCATCAAAATATGTTCATATTTAAGCGCCCCGGTAGGTGAGTAGGTAGCGTGCTCGCCTATCATGCGGGGGTCGTGGGTTCGATTCCCACCAGAGGCTTTGGTCTGTCGCTGCAAAAACCAGCCAAATGGTTTTTGTCACCCAGCTTAGCCCTGGACCTAAATTAGAATACAAATTTACTTTGTATTGTAATTAATATAAATAAATAAATAAATGTTAAAATTTACGACCTGTAGTTTGATTACAAGACGGACAGACGGACATCGCTAAATCGACTCAGAAAGGGATGCTGGGTCAATCGGTATAATAGAAGATGGGTATAGTTCAAATATTTTTGGTAGTTACAAATAACAGCACAAAATATATAGTTAATTTCAATACTTATATTCAATAAAAAATTTTTTAAAGCTGCTTTAAAATAAATCCTGGATTTATGAGTAATAATGATTTTCAGATAAAAAAGTATTTAATTTAAGTAAAGAACTGGAAAAGTAATGACAAAAATGGATTGTCGATTTAATATTTATTTATGCGTAGCAAAAAAAAAATAAGACTATCCGATTTTTTTTTCGGAACTTCTGCCATGGACATATCAATTACCTTTGTATCAATAGTTCTAAGCTTTTTCTTTTTGGATTAATGAGTTAATATTTTTCAGTTTTCTTTCTCTTCAAATGTGCCCAAAAAGTTTTAATTGCACTTGGTTCGGGAATCGATAAATTGTTATTTATACCCTATACCACTATGTGGTTTGGGTATAATGACTTTGTACTGCTGTTTGTAACAACCAAAAATATTTGACCTAGACCCATCTTTAATTATACCGATCGAATCAGAATCACTTTCTGAGTTGATTTAACAATGTCCGTCCGTCCGTTCGTCCGTCTGTGTGTCCATGTAAAGCTTGTAATCAAACTGCAGGTCGCAAATATGAATATATTTTGATGAAATTTGGTATGTAAGCTTTTATCGGCCATGGGATGAACGCTATTGAAATTGGTGAGAATCGTTCCATGTTCAGATCTAGCCCCCATACAAATTACCCATATGAAATCGACATAAATTGGCCGACTATAATTTTCTTCCTTGTTTTATGTTTTAAATTGTAGCCATAGCATCATTGTGCTTACCGAATTCATTGCCAACCGAATTTCAATGAAGTTTTTTACGAATTTCGCGCTGATTATGACCACAATTCTGTTGTCTTAACAGTAAATATTTGATCCTTAACACAATTGGAGTCTGTCTGTCCGTCTGTGGAAATAACGGTCGCGCATTCAATAGATCGCCAGCGTTGCTCAATTTTAGTGAAAATGATTCATTAGCATCCTGGTCAACAAAAGAAAATCAACGGACTATAAATTTAAATGGTATTAGAACTTAAAGTTAGTAACTGTATCAATATGGTAACCGTACCCAACATTGGTTATAATGTTGAGTTTAAGACACTGGTGGAGGTTATAATTGATTTTATTATTTTCCATACTTAAGTACCTACATTAATAGACTAACAAGTTAATTCCGATTCCGAATTGTATTTGAGTACCTTATCCTTAATTTTCGAGTCCTTAGACTACAAATTCCCGATACCTCTACTCGTTGTTCCCGGAATTTTTCTAAGTTCGCTCCATATTTGGGTATGAATTATTCTGCCTAAGAGTCATGTATGACTTAAAAGAAATCCAAGGAAGGAACAATGAAGTTTTTTACGAATTTCGCGCTGATTATGACCACAATTCTGTTGTCTTAACAGTAAATATTTGATCCTTAACACAATTGGAGTCTGTCTGTCCGTCTGTGGAAATAACGGTCGCGCATTCAATAGATCGCCAGCGTTGCTCAATTTTAGTGAAAATGATTCATTAGCATCCTGGTCAACAAAAGAAATTCAACGGACTATAAATTTAAATGGTATTAGAACTTAAAGTTAGTAACTGTATCAATATGGTAACCGTACCCAACATTGGTTATAATGTTGAGTTTAAGACACTGGTGGAGGTTATAATTGATTTTATTATTTTCCATACTTAAGTACCTACATTAATAGACTAACAAGTTAATTCCGATTCCGAATTGTATTTGAGTACCTTATCCTTAATTTTCGAGTCCTTAGACTACAAATTCCCGATACCTCTACTCGTTGTTCCCGGAATTTTTCTAAGTTCGCTCCATATTTGGGTATGAATTATTCTGCCTAAGAGTCATGTATGACTTAAAAGAAATCCAAGGAAGGAACAATTGTTACGTCTTGTTTGTAATGTATGAAAATATCAAATATCCTCTGTTCTGTTATCTTGAGCATACAATTTTATTTGCTTATTCTTTTTAATTATTATAAGCAATAAAAACTCATTAGTTTATGTTTGTGTTTATTCATGTTATTACATTTCTACTGCTATTATCTTCATCAAATAATTACCACTAAACGAACCATTATGCATTTACTAATAATACTAAAATTTTTGTTGGCTAACGCAACTCTCAAAAATTATCAAACTCATTAACAAAACAATTGTTTAAATTCAAATAGAATTTTTTTTTTATCACAATAATGTTTAGTTAACTAGCATTAAATAATAAACTTAATCTAGCCAGCCAACCAGTTAGTCAGTCAGGCAGTCAGTGAGTTGCTTTGTTAAACAATTCAGCGCAGCCAAGCATTTAAATACTTAAGCCGCACACGCACACGAGCTAAATAATGAAATAAATATAATGGTCTGAGTATTGTTTTAAGTAAACATTTAACAAAAGGTGTAATATGGAAAATTAAGGTGATTTTGGGAAAACTCTATTTAATAACAGTTTAGTAAAGTTTTCATAGTACGTGAAGCATGACTGATAATTAGCAATCTGCTGTGGAATGTTCTGCTTTTATAAACATTCGAAAATTTATTTTCCGTAGTTATAAAAATGTGATGCTAAATAAAGATGTACAATTTGGAAAATTATTTTTTTTTTGAAAATTAAAATTAAAATATCAAAACAATAAAAAAAGTTTCGAGGTTGGATTTTAATTCAAAATAAATTTCTAACCAAATAAAGCGGATGTAACAATTAAGCGTGCTATAATTTTCAACTTTTTGTATCCTATATCACTTATGTCGTTTAGTTTGTGGTGTTGTTTGTAACTCAGAATCACTTTGTGAATCGATATAGTGATATCCGTCTCTGTGTCCATGTGTACTTTGCAATAAACTACAGGTCGCAAATATGAATATATTTTGATGACGGACGGTCGCTATTGAAATTGGTAAAAATCGGTGGATTTTCAGACCTGGGCCAAATAAATGAACCCCTATCAGACTGACCAAGATCCATGGATCGCAAAATCCATCGATAAATTTTGGTGTATGTGTGTCTATCATACGCACTAATCAGTAGTCCAAAACTAAAACCTGTACGGATATTGTTGGTCGTAGTCTTTGTTTAAAGCTAATTGCCGATCTTCACTTAAATCTATCAAAAAACTAAACTATGGCCTAGATTTATTTAATTTTGAGAAATTAAGCGACATTGCTAAATATATTCATAATCAGTCTAGTTTTTCACATAGTGCCATATAAAATATCATTAGATAAGAACTTTTTCATTCTGTACGCTACAAATTAATAACAATACCACTAAAGTTTGACTGATGCATATTTGCTATAGCAGATATTGTCTCAGAAAAGTTGGATCTGACACCCTCTTTCAAAGTGCATGGAATTTTCTCAGATTCAAAATCTCACGAAGTACTGCTTTTCGAACGGGAATCCTGCAAATCGGACGGTCAATGAGGAAGCAGTTTACATCTAAATTCAAGGAGCTTTGCCTTGGAAGTGACATAATTGTATACCCGGCCAATATCCTGATAAAAGAGTAGATTTTATTGGAGCAAATTATAAGTTTTTCTTGAAATATATTATTGAAATTATTCCATAACATTCGTCACTAATTGTTTCTCTTTTCAACGTAAAAACTCGGCGTTTATTTGAGTAACCTATGGCCACGATATTGTTTGGCGATAGCATAACTTCTTTTGATTTCACTTTAACATCTTATAATAATCGTGTGCGTAATTTTCTAAAAGTCTATTTGAGACTAATAAATAATTTGGAAATTAATTTAAAAATAAGAACAAATATGGGCTCTAAAATGGTTGCGTATCGTATATATACATATTTACTCTTTTGTATTAAAGATCAAAGGACTTTTTTTGGTTCATGACATCAAGACCACTTATCTTAAAAACAGATTTTATTTAAATTCTAAAAAATATACGGTCATAACTGAAGCCTCTCCTACATTTAAGGAAAGTTGTAAGGTAGACCCCAATTTTTGCGAGTTATGTAGCAAAACTTAGTTTTAAGCATTGAAAATAATTACTCATCTATAATATTAATAGGCTAGGTGATTTCTGGTGACTGATGTTTTGTTCTCCCGTTTTATCCCGATTTTGACAAACCATATATTATTTGAAAGGCATTTATTTTTAGCCGTTTTGTAGATTTAGAGATTTTTAAATTTTTTCCTTTATTTTTAGTGAATTGAATTTAAGTTGCTTAACACATACATAAAATTATACAATGTGTTTGTAATAAAAATGAGTTTGTTTTTCGTGTTGATTTGTGAATTGGCTATAATTTATTAGCATACTTTTAGGGTCTTTATATAATGAAAAAATAAAATTTCCTAGAATTTGCGCTCGAATTTCGAGGGCTGGAATCTGCTAGTTTATACTATTAATAGGCTAGGCGATTTCTTGTGATTGATGTTTTGTTCTACCGCGTTATCCCGATTTGAAAAAAAACGTATATTGTTTGAAAGTTATTTCTTTTTAGCTGTTTTCCAGATTTACAGATTTTTAAATTTTATCCCTTATTTTGAGTTGCTACTAACACATGCTTAAAATTATACATATGCAATGTGTGTGTTTATTAAATTTGTTAATGTGTTTGTTAATGAGTTTTTTTTATATTCATTTACAATAATAATAAACCAAAAAAGTGTTGGTTTGTGAATTGGCTAAGTTGAAAAATAAAGTTGCCTAGAAATTGCACTCGAATTTCGAGCGCTAGAATCTGCTAGTTAACTATAAAATGCCTTGAAATATATATATAGACAAATAAAAAACTTATTGTGAAAGAAGAAAAAAGTAGTGCCCATAAAATATTTTTATATCGTGGTACACATATCCAATTTTTGTATCAAAAGGTTTAAGGCCATATTTTGGAGTCTTGAGTTCAAGGCCACAAATGTGTGGTCATAAGCATTAAGCGCCTTAGTCGAAAATCTAGCTTTCGAAAAAAAAAAAATAACATTTTATACAAATGTAATGGTGCTTCATTACGACTTAGGTCAGTATATTTTTATTAACATCTTTTTAAAAAAACATTGTTGGAGAATTGGGGATTTCATGTAAATAAAAAGTTTTGTTAGTATAATATGATATGATATGACTTAGGCGGTTATCGATTGTGAGCACAGATATATCAAAGAATAATTGTTTTTTAAATTCTGAAAAAATATATATAAGATTATAATTAAAGGCTTTTTATACCCTGTACCACAATGTGGTCAGGATATAATGACTTTGTGCTGATTTCTGTAACTATTTAAAATATTTAACTCAGTACCACTTTCTGAGTGGATTTAGCAATGTCCGTCCGTCTGTCCGTCTGTCTGTGTGTTCATGTAAACTTTGTATTGTATTCAAACTACAAATCTCAAATATGAATATATTTTATGAAATTTAGCATATAAGCCATAGGATGAACGCTATTGAAATTGGAGAGAATCGTTTCATGTTCAGACCTAGTCCCCATACAAATGAAACCCTACGAAATCGACTTAAGTTGCCCAATATCCAAATTATCACGTAGATCTTGGTAAAATTGGGTTTGTGTGTGTTTATTACATCCTTTAATCGGTGATCCAAAAATGAACCCTGTGGGATAATTCTTAGGCATAGCTCCCATATAAATCGGCTTCCCGATCTTCACTTATATCTGCCAAGAAACAAAAACATTACATAGATTTTTTTCAAATTTGGTCAGTACATGTTTTCCTCATATAAATATAGCATCCGATATGAACTTTTTCACATTCAAAGACAAAAGAAATAATAACAATGCCACTCGAATATGGTAGATGCTTATTTATATCCAATTAGTTGGACCTAAGAGATAGGGTCTCTAAACGCATGGTATAGGGTATCATATAGCTGGTCTAGATCGACTATAATTTACTTCTTTGGATATGTGGAAGCTTCCAAGACAAAGCCTGAATCGTTTCCGAGTTACGAAGCAAAATGGAGCAACGATATTAAAAAAATTTCGAACACTCAAAAAAATAGTGAAAAAAATGCAACTACTTCTATGCCGTTTTCTTTTCCGACAAAAAATGTCGCCCTTTTTTGCCCTTTTTTCGAAAAGTGTATTTTTTATATATTCTGAATGAAGAGCAACCTTATCTTATATATCAATCGAAAGGTCTCAAAGTCGAGCCCCCATAAATCACAAAAAATTCGAGCCATTGACTGCTTTCAGGTCATAGTGGGAGAATATTTCCCCATTGTTCCTCTTTTTTGTTATTTTCACCCTACGACTTCCAGGAGGATAATAATCAAATTTTTTTGTAAACACAGCACTTTGAGACCTTTCGATTGATTTATAATACGAGGTTGCTCTTAATTCAGAATATATAAAAAAATACACTTTTCCAAAAGAGGGCAAAATAAGGGTGACATTTTTTGTCAGAAAACAAAACGGCATTAGTTTTTCAAAATAATCTGCTCAAACTAATTGATATACTGAGATATCTGTGCGTTCTTATTGCTTACTTTCTTAACGATAGAGCATTTGTTGTCGAATTCAATAATACATTAGCTCCTCCCAAATCTATCACGACTGGTCTGCCACAAGGTTTAATATTAAATCCCTTATTGTACTATATTTACAAGTCAGGTTTTTCTCTTCCCTCGTACCTGAAGACTGCTTATTATGCAGATGATACTGCCCTCATTACTTCAAGCAAACTCACTAAGGTACTTTTGAAGGAAATTGAAAAAGGATTTGTTGCCTGCAGAAAATATTTTTACAAGTGGAAAACTAAAATTAACCCTAGCAAAACTCAAGCCATTATATTTCCCTACAACACCTCTCCCAAGCGATTACCGAACCGTCAACTTAATTTGGAAAATGAGAGCATTTGCATCCAACATAACGTTAAATATCTTGGTGTATTTCTGTACAAGAAACTAAATTTTGCAAAGCATATCAACGAAACTTTTAGAAGATCGCTAAACACGATTAGAGCTTTGCAGCCAATAATAAACAAACGATCATCACTCAACATAAAAAAAAACTTATTATTCAAAAGTGTTATTAGACCAACATTGATATATGCAAGTCCCATTTGGTATAAAGCTGCAAAAACACATTTGAAAAACTTCAAATAATCCAAAACAAATGTCTTAAGATTATAACTAACAAACACTGGAGATATTCTACGCAATTTCTACACAGTGAAACTGGTTATGAGCGTGTCGACAACTTCATAAAAAGGCTCAATAATAAATACTTTGAAAATATAGAGAATTCTCCTTATCGCCTGATAAGGGAATGTAGAGAATTTCCGTAATGGCATCTATAAAACATAAATCATCAAATCGAAAGTAATATGTATGTAATCTGTTATCGCCTTGGGATAATCCAATTATATGCATATATTTTTTCCAACCATATTTGAAATACTCTATTTATACCCGATACCACTATGTGGTTTGGGTCGCAAAAATGTATATATTTTGACGAAATTTGGTATATAAGCTTTTGTCAGCCATAGGATGAACGCTATTGAAATTGGTGAGAATCGGTCCATGTTCAGACCTAGCCCCATACAAATGACCCCTATGAAATCGACATAAATTGCCATAAGATCCAAATTGTCATATAGATCTTACTCAAATTGGGTTTGTATGCGTTTATTACATCCATTAATTAGTAGTCCAATAATGATCCCTATGGGACAACTCTTAGTCATAGGCCCCATATAGAGCTGCTTCCCGATCTTCACTTAAATCTATCAAAAAAACAAAAATATTGCGCTGATTCTTCTCAAATTTTGTTTGTATATATTTTTGCAAAATACAAGAGACTTTACCTACCATGGTCAGGATCGGTCCATTTTTTGACCTAGTCCCCATATAGATATATCATCCGATATGAACTTTTTCATATCTGCAGCCAAAAAAATTAATAACAATGCCACTCAAATATGGTTTATGCTTATTTTCTATATCCAATTAGTTGGACCGAAGAGATAGGGTCTCTAAACCATGGTATTGGGTATCGTATAGTCGGTCTATACCGACTATAATTTTCTTACTTGTTTTGTCATATAAAGGTTTTCCTATTTTTCTTTTAAAAATATTTAAACATTAAATATTCAATATCTTTGACTATAAATTTCATTCGCTGTAATATCTATAGGTTAAATCTCGAAAAATGTAAATATGTAAATAAAAACTGTAAATAGAGATGAATTTAAAAATGCAAAAAATAGGAGTGGACCACTTAATTTGAAAATTAAACGCATTTTTTTGAGTGACTGATATTTTTATTGCATTGTACAGTAGATAGGTTCCGATTATATGTGGAATAAAATATCTCGCATATGGCACTCGTGGCTCTGAATACAGGCGCTTGCTTGTTCTTTTCATGAAATCTTGTATGGCATTTTGGCAGATATATGGCTCTATCTCACCTAAGATTCGTTGGTTCTCGGCCTTGAGTTCAGCAATTTTTTTCAGTTTATTCACATCAGTGATGCTAGGAGATTTTTTCAGAAATCCCTACGCTTATGAAAAAAAATCCCTTATTTTCCCTACACCCACTTTTTTCTCCCTACATTTTTCCCTACGCTACTTTTTTCAGTTTTTCAAATTCATTCATTTTCAATTTCAATAATACAAAAATAATATAAAAACGAAGAAAAAGTAAAAAGTAAGATAAGAATATCATAAGAATATTATAAAAACAACATAAAAAACTAACAGATATTATAAAATTTTTTTTTTTTACAATTTTGCATAATTCATGTTTTTCATATGACTAGATATGCATTTAAAATTTATACAATTAAATAAATTGGCTTGCGAATGAGACATTATAAAGTAAACAGAATTTTGGTTTTTGGTTTAAAAATTTTTTTTTTATGAAAGTGGTTATTAGCATGTTACTTAGATCTGATTTATTGGAATTTAATATATTGTCACAAGCCTTGCATCTGCATGTAATGTTGTCATCTTTTACCTGTTCCAGCCATTCCATTAGCTTCTCGTCACTCAACCAAATTGAGCAAAATCGTTGTTTTCTGTATTTCTTTGATGTGTTTTCAGCATCATCAAAAAACGAATCCGACATGTTTCTAAAGTTAATTATGTTTAAATTACTTACTTATTAAAATCGAAGAGACCTGCAAAGATGGCGCACGTATGTATGAAAAAGATGTACAAACAACAAGTAAGCTGCACAAACAAGTGTTTTTACTTGTCATTGTAATTTAAGAAGTCACATATTTACTTCCTTCATAGAGAGATATTATAGAGACTTACGAATTTCTAATGATATGCTTAAAAAAGTTATATGTTTTTAATTTTAAAGTTTAAAATTTAAAAATATATAATTTTTAGTTGTTAAAAAAAAAAGTTTGCAAAAAGTCCCTACAATTTGACAAAAGTAAGAAAACTTTCCCTTTTTCCCTACATGTCGAATATTTTACAAAAATCCCTATAAAAAGGGAAAAATATCTACACTTGGCATCACCGATTCACATAGACCTGCGATTTAACAAACCGCATAGTGTTAAATCCCATGATGTTGGCAGCCAATTGATCTCGGAATTTCGGGATAAGATTCGTTATGGAAATTATTGCTCTAAACCACATATAGCTTATATCCATGCCATCAAGTTGAGCCCACGAGAACTCCATTATCGTGTTCCTGTAAATAATGCCATAGGGTAGACAAATACTTGAGATGTAATATTTTTTTTTTTTTTAACTAATACTTGTGCTATCAGAACTTCTTGAGGTAACTACGATTTTGTGTGAGCTGAATTTGGTTACTCACAATTTTTTATCAGGCCGTTTGATATTTTTCACATCTTTAATTATACAGACCTACAAAACTTTTTAAAACTCCAGGCCCAGAGACTAGATTATATATATACCCTATACCACTATGTGGTTTGGGTATAATGACTTTGTGCTGCTGTTTGTAACTACCAAAAATATTTGACCTAGACCCATCTTTTATTATAGCGATCGAATCAGAATCACTATCTGATTCGATTTAACGATGTCCGTCCGTCCGTCCGTCTGTGTGTCCATGTAAAGCTTGTAGTCAAACTGCAGGTCGCAAATATGAATATATTTTGATGAAAATTGGAATGTGAGCTTCTGTCGGCCATAGAATGAACGCTGTTGAAATTGGTGAAAATCGGTGCATGTTCAGACCTAGTCCCCATACAAATGCCCCCTATGAAATCGACATAAATTGCCATAAGATCCAAATTATCGCATAGATCTTAGTCAAATTGGGTTTGTATGTGTTTATTACATCCTTTAATCAGTAGTCCAAAAATAATCCCTATGGGACAACTCTTAGTCACAGGTCCCATATAGAGCTGCTTCCCGATCTTCACTTAATTCTATCAAAAAACAAAAATATTGCACTGATTCTTCTCAAATTTTGTTTGTATATATTTTTGCAAAATACAAGAGACCTTGCCAAACATGGTCAGGATCGGTCCATTTTTGGACCTAGTCCCCATACAGATATAGCATCCAATATGAACTTTTTCATATCTGCCCTTAAAAACAGTCTAGGAAATATCGGCCTGTGAAATCTTTAAAGAATTTTACTAGAAAACAGCATTTGTAATTGGGTTTGAGCTCTGTTTTTATTGGGTAAAATTTCAAAAACACTGACTTATTGTTGAATCAATATAGGGAAACTTTTCGCTAAGTTTGTTCGGCATAAAAATAATAAAGATTTTCACATGAGTTCACACGCAAGAGACAAAGCCATTGCCGACTTATGAAGACAATTTGTTGCGTTTGAAAAAAAATAAAAATATAACTAAAACACACAATTAACAGAAAAACATAACAAATCTTTTTCTCTTCTTTACAAAAAATATTTACATTTGATTTAACAAATAACTAAACAAACCCTTTTTCGTTTTTTTTTGCTTTCATTACAGCTTGGCAGCCAAGAAAAAGTGTTTTAAAAAAAATTAAAGTGATAATTCTCAAACCAACGTTAAAGTTTAAAATAAAATAAAACAAAAAAAAAAAAAAAAAATGAAAACATAAATAATGAAACAACAACAAACAGCAACTTCACTATTGGCAACAGTAAAGAAATTTAAGAAAGAAAAATGTTGTTACTTTTACGGACAAAAATTAAAATGAAACTAATTTGCAAAAAGAGTTGGTAAACAACAACAATGAATAACAAAAATACTAATGGCTTAAACAACAAGAAAAAAAAATTAACAGATAACAACAACAAATAGAATAAATATACAAGAAAATTACTTGAAAATTAACACACAAACAGAAAAAGATCGCGAAAAAATATTCAACGAAAAAAAAGGAAAACAAAACAAATTGAAATTGCCACAAAAAAAAAAAACAAAAACTTTAAGGACTACAGGCGGCACTCTTAAATATATTGTTCTTAACAACCAACAAAAAAAAAAAAAAAAAAGACGAAAAAAAGTGCTGGTTTTTGTAAGAGTAACGCATAGTTCTATAAAAACAAATATATAAGTTGATATGACGATGATGATGTTCTGTAGACAAGTGAAAAATTTGCCTGCAAATGACCAAAGACAGCAACAGCACCGATCAACTTTACCACCAACAACACCAACAAATACAACATCACTACATAGACAGCAAGGTGATGGAGGTGAAAAAGCCACCACCATACCATCATCTACTCATTTCGCAACAGCTTTAATATCAGCAGCAGCTACAACAACGAAACTGACAAAAGAAACAGCAGCTAGATCATTTATGCGAAGACGTTTAAACAGTGAAAATTCTTCGGCTGAAATAGTTTGGAACAGCATGACAAATCAACACAATTCACAAGACAATACAACGAAATATAATGTTAACAACAACTGTAATGCTCAGCTAGATGATCTTCTTCTTCTTTTTCATCCTAATAATGCTGACGATGATCATTGTAAATCGTTTGTAAATAGTTTATCATTGCGTTTGGATGAGTGTGTTAGCAGGCGAAGAGGAAAACCGCCGCCATGGCTTCATTGTCAGCCGTCGGAACAAATTTACCTTAAAACTTATAGCCAGACAGCCAGTGATGAAGACGAACAAAAAGACTGCATACATCATCGCCATCGCCATCATCATCATCAGCAACACCACCAGCTACAAAAACAGAAACAAGAACAACAAACAAGGTTTCAGAGACGACAGCTTTTCAGTGCAACACCATTAGTGAGATATGCGTTGACAGTTCTCATTTGTTTAATGTTGGTGATATCAGCTAAAGCAGTCGCACAACCTCAGCCACAAAGCATGACAGTATCATCTTCATCTTCGTCCTCCTCCTCTACATCGGCTTTGTACACATTTGTGCCTTCCTATCCCGGCAGACATGTTTATACATCGGCCTTTCCCCGCAGACGTACAGCAGATGGTTCGAGTTTAATGCAATCAAGAGCCGTCGATACGAGAGTGCAATTTGAAGTCTTAGAGGGTCAACCTAAAGGTACCGTAGTGGGGTTTATACCCACTAGACCGGACTTCACCTATCGTTTTAATGAGCCTCCTCGAGAATTTTCCATGGATCAAGTTACGGGTGAGATAAAAACCAATTTAGTTTTAGATCGTGAGGGCATGAGGGAACGTTATGATTTGGTTGTATTATCATCCCAACCCACCTATCCGATAGAGGTTCGTATAACAGTATTGGATATAAACGACAATGCTCCGGAATTTCCTGAACCTAGCATAGCAGTAAGTTTTTCGGAAAGTGCGGCCAAGGGCACCAGATTACTGCTCGATGCAGCCACTGATTTAGATATTGGTATGAATGGTGTTTCCAACAACTATACTATAGTGGAGGGCAATGTTGATAACAAATTTCGTTTGGCGGTGACCTCCAATCCTAGTGGTGATGTATCTTATCTGCATTTGGAAACCACCGGTGATCTAGATCGTGAATCACGAGCTTTCTATCGTCTTAATATATCAGCCAAAGATGGCGGCAATCCTCCTAAGTTTGGTTTTCTACAAGTTAATGTTTCCATCATCGATGTCAACGACAATCCTCCAGTGTTCGATCATAGTGATTATACGGTATCCTTAAATGAATCTATACCTCCTGGCAGTTCAGTATTACAGGTCATGGCTACCGATAAGGATTTAGGTGATAATAGTAAAATTACTTATTATTTAGCTGACACCGAAACTCAATTTACCGTAGATCCAGAATCGGGTGTTATATCCACAACGGAACATTTGAATTGTCCCCAACAAACGTGTCCCACATTTTCAAGGCCGGGCGTTTCTTGTCCCAAAAGTTGTGTTTTTACAGTATTTGCTCGAGATCATGGTTCGCCACGGCAAGATGGCAGGGCCTATGTTACCGTCAATCTATTGGATACTAACGATCATGATCCCATGATAAGATTTCAATATTTTCCGGCCACTGGTTCGTTTGCGACCGTAGATGAAAATGCTATCAACGGCAGTGTTGTGGCAGCTGTATCGGTGGTGGATATGGATGAGGGATTAAATGGCGAGACTTCGATCAAAATAACTTCTGGTAATGAATTGGGTCATTTCCGTTTGGAGAAGACACCCTCCTTTGACATAGTCCGTGTAAATGGCGTGCTGGATAGGGAAGAAATAGGCAAATATAATCTAACCGTTGTGGCTACCGACAAAGGTTCTCCCTCCAGAACGGCCATAGCTTATTTGATTATCCATGTCAATGATGTCAATGATCACGATCCGGTATTTGAAAAATCTGAATATTCAGCTATACTAAGTGAATTGGCACCTGCGGGTTCCTTTGTAGCCTCTATCACGGCTACCGATGAAGATACTGGAGTTAATGCTCTGATATTTTATGATTTTGTTTCGGGTAATAACAATCAATGGTTTGCTATAGATTCTTCCACGGGCTTAATAACTACGCAGGCACCTTTGGATCGTGAAATAGAGGATTCTGTGGAACTTAGCATTTCCGCTCGAGATGGTGGCCCCAATCCAAAATGGGCTTACACTCAATTGAAAGTTACCATATTGGATGAAAATGATGAAGCTCCCATGTTCACACAAAGTCAAATAAATGTTAGCTTAAGTGAAGCCACACCACCGCACACCTTAATTGCCATGTTAACAGCAAATGATCACGATCAGGGAACAAATGGTTCAGTGACATATACTATGGCAAAGGTGACTGAACGAAAATATCCTGAACAATTTCAGCTGGACTCTTTAACAGGCCAATTAACAACAAGAAAGTCACTAGATCGTGAATTGCAACAGAATTATGAAATTTTAGTAATCGCACGTGATCAAGGTACACCACCAAAATCTTCAACAGCCACAGTGAATCTACACATAGAAGATGTCAATGATAATGCACCACAATTTTATCCTAAAAAATATTTTCATGCGTTGGCGATACCAACAAACAGCAACAGCAACAGCAACAGTAACAGTAACAGTCAACATAACAACAATGGTGCCACCGCTTCAGCAGGAGACATTGACATTATGGCTATGCTACAAAAACCATTATTAAAAGTTTTCGCTACTGATCGTGATGAGGGTGATAATGCCTTAATTACTTATACCTTAAATACAGGTGGTGATGGTTTATTTGTGGTTGATACTTGGTCAGGTTCGATCATGTTAAGCTCTAAGGTTGTTACAGCAGCCACCAGTAGCAGCAGCGGCAGCACCGTTCAAATGGCAGAAATTTTACAACTTTTTACAAAACCTTTATACAAACTACACATTACAGCCAAAGATCGTGGTGAGAGACATAGTGAACAAGATGCTATTGTTGAGATAGTACTGCAACATAAAATGGAATCATTAGACTTTGAATCCTACTCACAAACCTATGAATTTAAGATAACAGAAGATCATGGCTTGAAACAGCCTCAAAAAGGACGTGAGGTAGGGCAGGTACAAATTAAACAAAATCTACAAATGCACACTGCAGACTCTTTGGAATATTCTATAGTACTGGGTGATCCTGAAGAGAATTTTGCGATAAATAAAAAAACCGGCATAATAACCACAGTTAATGCTATAGATCGTGAACAAAGCAATCAATATCAATTAGAAGTTGTGGCTCGCCGAGGTCTAGCATATGGCAAATGTTTGGTTCATATATCTGTTTTGGATTTAAATGACAATTACCCCATATTTGCATTAGAGCTTGATGATGAAGTCTTGTTAACCGAAAATGCAGCCGTCGGTCATGAGGTGTATATAGCTAGGGCTAGGGATCGTGATTCCGGTAATAATAGTAGAATTACCTATAGCTTGACTGTAAATCCTGAGAACTTGTTTCGTATTGGAGCTTCTACTGGTGTCATATATCTACAAAAACCTATTAAAGCAGAGCCCAACTCTTATCTGCAGCTAGAACTAACAGCCAGCGATCACGGTAACCAGTCGTTATCTTCCAAGCATGTTATAATGATTGTTATTACTGATGTTAATGATCATACTCCCGTCTTTGTTTTTACCTCCTATGAAACATCTTTACTGGAATCGACTCATGTTAATGAAAGATTTTTCTCGGTAGCTGCTCATGATCAAGATTTAGGCTTAAATGGTAGATTAACCTATGACATAGTAGATGGAAATCTAGCTCAAAAGTTTGGTATATTTCCGGATGGTTTTCTATTTGTTAGATCTGCATTAGATAGAGAAGAACGAGATTATTATGCTTTAACAGTGAAATGTCAAGATCAAGGTGAACCAAATCGATCATCAGAAGTGCCTGTCATTATACATATTATAGACGAAAATGATAATCCTCCTCAATTTAGCAACAGCTCGTTTACCTTCAGTTTACCGGAAAATGAACCAGCCGATGCTTTTGTGGGAAAATTAACTGCTTCAGATCGTGATATAGGTCGAAATGCTGAGCTAATTTATACCTTGGCCTCGCCAGGCAAAGACTTTATTATTGATTCTCGTAATGGCTTCATAAAAACTTTACATCCCTTCGATAGAGAAGAACTTATACAAAGAATTCCAACTTCTGGTTTAACATCGGGCTTGGCCGGAGCTCAGAATTATATATTGCTCGAAGCCATAGTAGCAGATAATGGAAATCCCCGATTGAAAGATAAAGTCAAGGTGAAGATTATAATAACCGATGTCAATGACAATGCCCCGGAGTTCGTAAGAACTCCTTATAAGGTACAAATATCAGAGGGTTCCTTAGTAGGTACCCAGCTGATGAGAGTGTATACCAATGACTTGGATGAAGGCTTAAATGGTGATGTCTATTATTCTATTATAAAAGGTAATATGGGTGGACGTTTTTTGCTAGATGATGCCACGGGACAATTGTCACTGGCTCGAAAATTAGATCGTGAATATCAAGCCGAGTATAAGCTAGAAGTTATGGCTAAAGATGCAGCCATAGAGGGTCAACAATTAAACTCCACTGCTATCATAACAATAGAGGTCTTAGATGAAAACGATATGGCTCCCAAATTTGTGGAAACCATCACCCAGATTTCAGTTTTGGAAACTACTATTGTGGGTACGGAACTAATGCGTTTCAAGGCCATTGATTTGGATTTAGGCATAAACTCACAAATAACCTTTACTTTAACGTCTGGAAATCGTAAGGACACTTTTCATATCGATGGCTATTCGGGAATTTTGTATCTGCACAAACCTTTGGATTATGAAGAAACCACAGTCTACAATTTAAATATAACAGCCTCAGATGGTGGTTCACCTAGACTATCGAGTACAACAGTTTTTACAGTACATGTAATGGATGAAAATGATAATCCTCCCAGTTTTCCCAATACGGCCATTGTTAGACAAATTAAGGAGGGTATCGACTTGAAAACACCCATTGTAACTGTAACCGCTGAAGATCCAGACTCGGGATTAAATGGCAAGGTAACCTATAGTATTATTAAGCAGGAACCTGAATTGGCCGGTGGCCGACATTTCGGCATCAACACCCAAACTGGCGTTATTCACACTTTACGTGAAATAGATCGTGAATCCATAGATACGTTTCGCTTGACAATAGTAGCCACAGATCAGGCTCAAATACCCGAAATGCAGTTGTCAGCTGAAAAACTGGTAACCGTTATAGTCGAAGATATCAATGACAATGCTCCCGTTTTCGTATCAATGAATGCTGCCATTTTACCATCAAGAAACCAGCAAATGCATTTACAAAATCGTGACGGTGCTTTGGTAATGTATGTCCATGCTACTGATGCTGATTCATCTAGCAACGGCATTGTCACTTATGAGCTGGTATCCGGTAATATGGATTTATTTAAACTACAACGTAATACGGGCGCAATAACTTTACGCAATCCCATCAATAAGCCGGACGTAAGATATCAACTGTCGCTGAAGGCCACCGATGAGGCTGTTCAGAATGAACGTAAAAGTTCGGATGCTTATATAACCATTATTGCGACCAGTGCGGCGGGCGTGTCGGGTCCCGTGTTCGATCAACGTGAACAAAGCGGTTCGGTATATGAAAATGAACCAATCGGCACTAGTATTTTAACCGTTAGTGCCAGACTCAATACGGCTGAAATTGAATATTATGTGACCAATGTTACGGCGGTCGGTGGTAGTTTTAACTCAAAGGTGTCACACGGTAAAAATTCTAATATTGAACGTTTATTTGATATCGATACCAAATTGGGTATTCTATCGACTGCTAAGGAATTGGATCGTGAAGCTGGTGCTGATACTTATGAAATTGAGGTATATGCTATTGCATTGGGTGGCAGTCCGAGAACATCAAACACTAAGGTAAGTGAAGTTTCTTAAACTTAGTTACAGATTATGTATATAATTAATGAATGTGTTAAGAACTGGTTGTCAAGATCAGTTGGTTGAGCACAGGGTCGTCTTTTTAAGTAAGTTTTGAATAAACATGGTAGTGGAATTACCCTGTGCTTTTTTTGGGAATTACGCAAATTTTTAAAAATTAAAAAAAAACATGTCTGTCGTGGCTGAAATATTGTTCTGAAATTTGTAAACCAATGCGAAAATGAAATGAAATGAAATGAAATGAAATGAAATGAAATGAAATGAAATGAAATGAAATGAAATGAAATGAAATGAAATGAAATGAAATGAAATGAAATGAAATTAAATGAAATGAAATGAAATGAAATGAAATG